>JANHGD010001495.1:121775-133951 GCA_027560375.1 Imantodes cenchoa
TCCCCCCCCCCCCCCCCCGGGCTTGGAACTCTGATCTGAAAAATTAAGATTTTCATTCCCTCCTTTGATCTGAAAGAGGAAGTAATTAGGAATAGAAGGTGCAATTAAGATCAATATGAACTTAGCAAAGTGCTTCAGACATTACATATATCTTTTTCTTTCCATTTCTTGTCAGTAAATCTGGTATTATTCCTTCTAACAATAAAATTGAATATATTGAATATATTGTATTGGGATAACTTTTAATAAAAGAAATATAAATCTTATTTTAAGAATATGCTCTTGAAACTCTGAAATTGTGGACAGAGAAAGTTTCATATCTGAGAAAAAAGGAAGCCTAAGATTCTCAATGGCTGTTTATTCTTGTTGCTATGTTAGAAGCTGGCTTGTTTCATTACTTGGTACAAATATTAAAGGGACTAGATTCAATATCTAGATAAGTTGGAAAAATGTTATAGGAAACCAAGGGAAAGATATAGTCTTCTAAATTGTGCTTAATATGTGACATTAAAGAGAGCTATTTTTTTCTAATATAAATAGATTATATATTAGTGTAAGCAATGATCAAACATACTGAAATAGTATTATCTCAATAACTAAGTGGAATTTAATTACCTTAATTATTTGAGTATTTTCCTTTCATCAATTTTGGAATATTACTACTCGTTTTTTTCCAAATTTTGGGCCTACTTCATTTATCTATAACATAATTTCTATTATAGAATTGAAGATATCTCATTTAGAACTCATATTATTTCAGAAAACAGGAGTGGGATATAATTCTATAATATTTTAATTCTACAGACTATGAGAAGACAGCGAAATGAAGTTGTTGTGGAATTAAGAAAGGTAAGGTTTAACATTTTAATCACATATTGTAACTTTAAATTTAACATTGGCTCAGTCCAGTACAACACTGGTGCAACTATCCTCATATATATGAGAAATTTCTCTTCTCCTGTGCTTAATGTTTACCACTTTGATCAAGTTCATAATGTCCATAATTTGTTAAAATGGAGGCATTCACAAATAACAAATACATGCAGTTTTAAAAAAAATTGGCTCAAAACAGCAAGATCACATTTTAAAAGGTTGTAAGTATTCACTTCAAACAATGGAAGCACTATTGTATGCCAGTTACAACCTGCCCTGCCTGTACAACAGCTTAAAAAATGGGTCTGACAATGAAACAAACGGCAGTGAATTAAGCCTATGAACAACAGAAGGACAGCAAAAAATATAATTGGATTGAGATATCTTCTTAGTTCACATGGACAATTTTTGCATTTGATGACCTGAAAATTTAGGCAGCAGTCTAGTACTAGTCATGCATGCTTATGCTGCACTTTTCTGCATTTGATAATATGTTGTATATTATTGCAGGTTATTATGTGTGCTGCAGTTAATTATATTTTGTTCTTTGCTCTTATTTTATAATGAAAACATTTTTTTTAATTTACAAATTTTAATATGTTTTCAAAAAAAAAAGGGAAAGCATTTTCCAAACATTTCCAGAAGGTAATTTTATAATTTGTATTTAAAAGAACAAAAGAGATGAGCATCTTTTAAAAAGAAGAAATGTACCTCATGAAGATATCTGTGAAGATTCTGATATAGATGGTGACTTCAGAGTGGTAAGAATAAGTACAATATTCAAAAACCCATTTGTTTTATTTGGTTTTTTTGAAGAAACAATTCCTAATACTTTATTATCTCCTACAACAGCAAAATACATCATTGGAGGCAATAGTTCAGGTAAATATCTTCTTCCCTTTTTTTAATCAGTAAAGTTGTTCATATTTTAAGAGTTCTGACTGCAAAATTAATTAATGGGTTTATTTTTTTAGAATGCCTCAAGTGACAACCAGGGAGTCCAGTTAAGTGCAGTACAGGCTGCAAGGTAAGATGCAAATTTAATCATTTGAATAAAGTTTATTAATGGAAATTGTGATTGTTCCAAATCTCTTTAGTAAATTGCTTTTTCTGATTAATAGATTTTCTAGTAAAAAAAGTTTTAAAACCTAAAGCATAATTTTTTAAACAAAAATAGATGAAATGATGCCCTGACATCATGTGTATACAGATAGTTTTCAAATACTGGATGGTTATTTAATAAGCATTTGATATTACAATGGGCCTGTAAAAGATCTTTATGGTCTGTAAAAGACTTCTGGCCATTGCAAAATGTTGTGTAAACACACACACACACACACACACACAAAGTGGTCACGTGACTACATTTCAGGCACTTGGCAACTGAATTATGTAATTATTTTACATTTCAAGCATATTAATGAGAAAAATATCAGAATTACTCATACTATTTCATCTTTGTATCAATACTAAGGAAATATTTTAAAATACTGGATCAATAGTATCAGTTCTTTTTGATATAATTTTGGATCTAAGTATTTATTGAAAGCCCATATGGAAGAAACTAAAGCTTGCATGCAAATTTTATCTCATACTGTATGTTTTTAAACAGAAAACTACTCTCCAGTGATCGTAATCCACCAATTGATGATTTAATAAAGTCTGGAATATTACCTATATTAGTGCATTGTCTGGAAAGAGATGATAAGTGAGTATGTACCTTAACAGCACATTTTTAAAAATAGAAGAAAATATTTGAAAATACTGGAATGAAAACTAAATCCTTGTCTCTATCTATGTGTTTAAATATTATCTTTAGTCCATCTTTACAATTTGAAGCAGCATGGGCCCTGACAAATATTGCATCTGGAACCTCTGAACAAACACAGGCTGTAGTTCAATCCAGTAAGTTAATTATTACTAATGCATTTATGTATACACATAACTTGTGCAAAACCTCTGTTTAAATAGAACTATGTACATTCCGGGTTTGTTTTGTTTTAAGAATATACTAGTATATGCCGATCAGTCATTTCTTTTAACTCCAGAAGTGGGAAACCTGCATCTCACATGTGGGTTGAAATTTATCCCGGCCTATACATGGTTTATATTCCCCATCCTTCTTGTCTCTTGTTCTCGAATTGTGTTGCTTATGAAGGAATAGAGTGCTCTGATTAAGACATCACCCTGTATTTCTGTGCTGAAGAAGTAGAATGTTTCTCATAGCCTGTCTAAAGCCAAAGGGGAGAAGAGAATATTCTAAAATAGCAATAGCAATAGCACTTGGACTTATATACCGCTTCGTAGTGCTTTACAGCCCTCTCTAAGCAGTTGCGTCCTCATTTTACCCACTTTAGAAGGATGGAAGGCTGAGTCAACCTTGAGCCTGGTGAGATTTGAACTGCCAAATTGCAGACAGCCGACAGTCAGCAGAAGTAGCCTGCAGTTCTGCATTCCAACCACTGCACCACCACCGCTCACAGACCAAACTATCTGCTTAGTATAGACCAAAATATCTGCTTTCCTTCAGTATAATTCAACTAGATTAAGAAGTAATGGAATACTTGGATTAAATCATTGTGTTACTATATTCTAATATGCCATAGTGTGATTAAGAACCTTGGATTCATTGGATATGCTCTTTTCCTATAGTATAGCCATAGATAGCAACTTGCAAGCTTTTCCTTCTGTTTTAGATTCAGGTGATACTTGTTATCATGTCTAATCTCAGTGAACTACAGTTCATGAAACTGTCTTATTTTTATCAAATATAAAGAAAATAAATTACAGTTAAGGATCCAAATATCTTCAGCTAGGTGTTTTGATGTAGGACAATTATTGGAGGAAATGGAAGAAAAGGCAAAACTGTAGGCCAGCCTTGTTAAATTAGAGTATGGTTTAGAAAATTGAGTTACATTTAACTGTTTCAAAACAATATTGAGGGTTTGTATAATTAATATAATCTTAGTTGAGATTAAATAATTAGACTTTTTAAAATAGGATTCCTCACAAATGCTATCTTGGGCTTTGAAATTTCTTTGTAGAAATTTGCAGTCAAATATTTCATTCTGTCTTCATGTATTATTTTTAACATATTGAAAATAGTTGCATCAGATATGAAATTTAAATGTAATTTTTAGTTTATATAATACATTTCATTTTTAATCTATAATACTTATTGAGGCTGGATTTTCTTAACATATTTCCGAATTAGAGCCCTGCTTATTATAAATGCCTTGTTTTTAATTTATATAATTGGTTTTGATTAATGAATAAAAATTTGTCTATTGAGGAATATCTTTGGGGTGGAACTTGTTATCCTCTAGTTTTTGCAAACTTTATTAGGATCTCTATTGGCCAGGCTGGCTTGCTGCTGAGAGTAGACCAAAGGTATCCAGCCACTACTTTATATCAGGTTATGATTTTTTTTGCTTTTGAACAAGTTAGTAAAAGCAAACTAAAATATGGTTGTATTAAAGACAGTGTATTAAAATAATTTTTTACTGGATAATGCATGGCCAAGAACAGGTCTGTGTGCTTTTAAACTAAAAAGGAGTGATGAAAATATTTTTAATGAAAACAAATATTGCCAGCTGTAATTAGCTTGATGTATGCTGGTGAGTATGATGGACTCTTCCTTCTTCTTACTTTAAGTTTCTGGAGAATTGTATATTGTATAATTGATTTTAGAAAATCTGAATATTCCATAATGTAACTGTCCAGAAACAACTGTTGTTGTACTGAATAGAACTGATTCTTCTAACAGTGGGACTGCAGGTAGTCCTTGACTTTAGTGACTGTTCAAAGTTACAACGGCACTGAAAAAAGTGACTTCTGACCATTTTTCTGTTGCAGTCTCCCCATGGTTATGTGATCAAAGTTCAGATGTTTGACAACTGACTTATATTTATGATGGTTGCAATAGCCCAGGGTCATGTGATTACCTTGTGCAATCTTTTAATAAGCAAAGCCAATGCCAGATTCACTTAACATCCCTGTTACTAACTTAACAACTGTAGCGATTCACTTAAGTGTGGCAAGAAACATCATAAAATAGGGCAAAATTCACTTAACAACATTCTTGCTTGGCAACAGAAATTTTGGGCTCAATTGCGGTCTCAAGTCGAGGATTGCCTGTAGTGTTTCTCATCTTGGCAGCTCTCAGAAATTAAGGCTTTTGGTTTTCATTATCCATCAGCTTAAAGTCATATACAAAGAGTATGTTTTTGTGCTTTGAAACAGTTAAGTAATTTATGTCTTTCTTTTGCAGATGCTGTCCCACTCTTTTTGAGGTTGCTGCATTCACCCCATCAAAATGTTTGTGAACAAGCAGTATGGGCTTTAGGCAATATCATAGGTTTGTTATATTTTATATAAAAACATGCTGACTCAGTAATTTAACATTTAATAACTTACCAGGCTTGCACTGCAATATTAATATTTGGTTTTTTTAGAAATATTTTGTACATAATCTTTTCTCTCAATTTCTCTAAAGTATCTTTTAATGATATTCATGAAATGTTCTGATAAAATTATATGGAAGAATAGAACATGAATTACTTGGTTCATGGTGTGTCAGACACGAACAACCAGACCCACATATGAAGAGTTCAAGCTTGCTACTTTATTATATTCTGCCTGTTATACAGGAATCTTCCCAGATGTCAGCCTCAAATGGAAACAGATCTATCTTTATGGAGCTTAAAGGGGATTATTTCTGGATCTCTTATAGCATCGTAAGGATTTGAGAGTAATTCTAAACATGAAGCCTCCCACTTGCCCAGCTGAGTGTTTCCCAACATGGAGTTCTTCATGTATTTTAAAATATTCATAGGCTATCCACTATCTAGAGCAGTGGACCACAAATCAATCCAGTTATCCCTTTTCCTGGTATGAAATACAGGTAGTCCTCAACTTGCAAGAATTCATTTAGTGACTGTTTGGAGTTACAATAGCACTGAAAAATGTGATTTGTGACCATTTTTCATACAAGCATTGCAGTATCCCCATGGTTACATGATCAAAATTGGGATGCTTGGCAACTGACTCACATGTCCCGGGATCATGTGATTCACTTTTGCAAGCTTCTGATAAGCAAAGTCAATGGGGAAGCCAGAGTCATTTAGCAACCATCTTACTAACTTAACAACTGCAATGATTCACTTAATAACTAGCAAGAAAGATTACAAAATGGGGCAAAACTCAACTATCTCGCTTAGCAACAAAAATTTTGGGTTCAGTTGTGGTTGTAGTCGAGGTCTACCTGTAATGTTATTCATTCTCATTCTCTCTCTCTCTCTCCCTCTCTCTCTCTCTCTTTCTCTCTCTCTCTCTCTCTCTCTCTCACACACACACACACACTCACACACACACACCAGAATTTCTTGTTTTCTACAAGCATTTTGGTAGGAGCAGTCCCAAGCTGAATTCTCAACTCTCAAACAAGCAATTACAAATTGTTCCATTACCCCCAGGACATGCCCAAATTATCCCCTGGGTTACTTACCCCCAGTTTTAACAATTACTGGTCTAGATGATCTTGAGGTACATATAGAAATAGAAAAGGCAGAGATGGGCTTCACATAATTTAATAACCGATTCGTCCAGAATTGAAAATGTGTGTGTGAGAGAGAGAGCGCCTTGCGCACATGCCATTGCGTAAAACAAACACAGCAATTCGCTCGTGCACGCTGTCCACTCATGCATGCGGCGTAAAAAAAAAAAGGGCAATTCATGCGTTACGTCCATGCATGCGTGTGGTATCAAAAAAACATAGCGATATAGGATGGGATTGCGCCTGGGCGGGTGAGGTCACCAGTACCGGTTTGCCCGAACTGACTGAATCCCACCTCTCAGAAAAGGGCCATTTTAGTGTAGTAATTAAGGAGACTGAGTGGTAAGCCTCCCTTAGTGATGAAAGCTGGTTGATGACTGAGCCAGTCATTACCCAATCCGTCTCACAGCATTGTGGGGAAAATCAGAGGCACCAGTATGTATGTTGCCATGAATATTAAGAAATATATAATAATAACAGCAATTTCTCAGTGGAATAGATTTATGGGATTAGGCTTTTCTTTCCTGCAGGAGATATCATATAGGGGAATGGCAGTCTTTAGATTGCTAGCTTAAAAGACAAGCATTTCTAATAGTAGTCTATTAAAATTATTCTCCCTTGCATTAAAAATATGTATAGATATTTTTACTAGTGTATTACAAATGTTTAAATATTTATACAGGTGATGGGCCACAATGTAGAGATTATGTCATTAGTCTTGGAGTGGTGAAGCCGTTGCTGTCATTCATCAGCCCATCTATTCCAATAACTTTCTTAAGAAATGTAACTTGGGTAATGGTCAACCTATGCCGTCACAAAGACCCACCTCCACCAATGGAAACCATTCAAGAGGTAAATCTACCTGCTTGTTGGAAATTAATCAATTTGGGTCTCACTGAACAATTTTGAATTTTGAACCCTTTTTTTGTTTCTTTTAGATCCTCCCAGCATTGTGTGTCTTAATACATCACACAGATGTAAATGTGAGTAATACAATATTTTGTAAAGCAAAATACACAACCCTATCAGAATTGGTACCTGCTTAAGTATATATTAATCTATTAGATTTACCTTTCAGGAAATCACTACTATCTCAAATAAGTAAATATGTTTGTGTTGCTACATATCAAGGAACGTTGCACATAATCCCTTAACCATGGCTTCCAAATTTAATCATTGAAAAGTTACATTGTTCCATCATTACTTACATATTATCCACATCGTAGCTCTCATTTAACTGCATTGCCTTGCTTTGCTTTAATTTTAACTTTAACTTTAAAACGTTAAAACTTTAACTTTAAAACTTTAACTTGACTTACCTTGATTTTTACCTTTACCTTACATCACTTCACTAATGAGAACTAATGATGAATTTGAATAATTAGCAATTATAGCATAATACTTGATTGATGGTAAAGTCCACCCCAGGCCAATAGGTCACTTTATGGTCTAGAAGCATATCTCATTGTTTTCTTGCTTGTGAAGTTGTGATGCATTTTTTTTCCTTCTAATTAGATATTGGTAGATACAGTCTGGGCCCTTTCGTACCTAACGGATTCAGGCAATGAACAAATTCAGATGGTGATAGATTCTGGGATAGTTCCTCATTTGGTTCCTCTTCTCAGTCATCAGGAAGTTAAAGTACAAGTAAGTATTCTGCAAGCTTCCTTTCTTTAAATAGGGTTTTTTAGGGGAAGCACTTCATTATAAATTAATATATGAAATCTTTTGAGTTGTCATTTTCTCAAAATGAGAGCTGTAAAGTATTCTGATATGAATAAACTTCATTTTTAGTGTGAAATGGCATTTCAAATAAATGAACTGAACAATATTTTAGACTCTGTCCTTAGAATAGGAGTACCAAATTATCTATTTCCTTGGGTAATACTTGGCCCTTTAAAATTTTTATTTCTGGAATGTTTTCACTGATATCATTCAGCTTACAGTAAATAACTTAAATCTGGTGAAGTAATGAAATTAATGCATAATATTTTCAATTAATCACCAAGCCTTTCCTTTTTAACATATTATTTGACCATCAGGTTTGATTTTTTCCCCTCCCTAGACTGCAGCACTCAGAGCTGTAGGCAATATTGTTACTGGCACTGATGAACAAACCCAAGTAGTTCTGAATTGTGAAGCTCTTTCACATTTTCCTGCTCTGTTGACACACCCCAAAGAAAAAATTAATAAGGTATGTAAATATGTACAACACTATATGTTATTGATAAGAAATTAATATAATTAACTGATCCATTGACTACACGTAAACACAACTATGTTCAAACATTACTGACTCTTGGAAATGATGAAATGGAGGTTAAAATGTAGAGGAATGAATGTGAATTGAAGAGCATGATTGTTTTATTCAGTATGGAAAAAGAAAAAGTATGTGAGTGAGTGAAAGAATGTGTGTGGTGTATGTGTGCATTTAGGGCCAAGTAATGATGCAAACTCTGGACACTGAAAAGAATTGCTGATATTGGAGTGCATCTGAGGCACAGTTGCTAAGTCATAGGGCCTTTCCTGCAACATTGCCTGTGATTAAAGCCCAAAATATGTTCACAGTTTGTATCTAGAAATTTTAAACCTCTGACATGTTCTTATAGTCATATAAATGAATATGTAATCTGATCCAAGAGACCAGTTTAATTATTTTTAAAATGCCCAAACATGGTTTTTATTCATAAAGAATAAGCATTTTTTAAAAAGTATTAAAAACACACAGAAATGTCAAGATTATGCTTATAAGTTATGCTACTTTTTAAAAAGCTTTGACAAAACAGTTTTATTTATGTGCACATTTCATTTCATTTAAAAATGACCTTTCTAGGGCAGCAAAAAAGAGCAAATACAATTATAGACTTTAAATGTTAAAATTCAAAAAGTGAAATATAGCTTAAATAAAAGAACCATATTGTACATATTTGTTATTTTGATTTTAATTATTTAATGTATTATACTTACTTTAATATCTCTAAACACTCCAAAGCCCACTGAGATTTGAGACTGTAGATCCATTGAACAGAAAAATAAATGTGTCAAGGCTACCAATCTTATTGAATTTGAAATGGGTCATCTGGACTAGAGCTTTTTCATTGATCTTAAAGCCTAGATCAGTGATGACTAAGTTTGTGGTTGTGTGCCGAAAGCGCGCACGTGCGCAAACCCATAATCCAATGTGTGCGCAAGCCCTGCCTGCACGACCCTGTTTCCCCTGTCCCCATGCATGCACACATCACCCCCTATGCTCCTCCGCGTGCGCCCCCATATGTGCGCGCCCCTGCATGTGCACCCTGCCCCGGTGCATGCACATCTCCCGCATGCATCCCCCCCCCTGCACATGCACGGCAGAGATCTGAAAACGAGCTGGCCAGCAGGAGGCACACGCACATGCACAGTGGAACTGAACTGGTGTGACGGCTCGCGTGCCCACAGAGAGGGCTCTGCGTGCCACCTGTGGCACATGTGCCATAGGTTCGCCATCACGGGCCTAGATGAATTCATGTGGGCACAGTTAGCTTTTAAATGTTCAGGTCTTTAAAGACCAATATAAGTACTATGAATTGATTTGGAAACATGTCAGTAATATATGGCTATCATAGAATTGTACATAGAAGTTGCATACTTCCATTAATCCACCAAGCCTCAAGCATTTGTATTTTGCATCAGTTGAACTGTCGTAATGGTCCAATATGCCCAGATTGATTACATTTAATAGCATAATCCAGTGATGGCGAACCTTTTTTCCCTCGGGTGCCGAAAACATGCGCGCATGCTATCATGCACGTGTGACTGCCCACACCCATAATTCAATGCTCGAGGGCAAAAATGGCTACCTCCACCCCCGCAAAGGCCCTCTGGGGGTCGGAAACGGCCCATTCCCGACTTCCGGTGGGCCTAGTAGGCTCGATTTTTCACCCTCCCCAGCTCCAGAGCCTTCTCCCGGGCCCCCTGGAGGCCCTCCGGAAACCTAAAATGCCCTCCCAGAGCTTCCGCCCGAGCTGAAAATCAGCTGGCTGACACACACATGCGCGCTGGAGCTGAGCTAGAGCAATGGCTTGCGTGCCGGCAGATATGGCTCCATGTGCCACCTGTGGCATGCGTGCCATAGGTTCGCCATCACTGGCATAATCTGTATGTAATCAATGCATGGATGATCAAAGTAAAATATATATCCATTAGTGAATAAACTTAACGTATCAATCTAAGGGGTGAATATTGCCATCCCAGTTTGCACAGATACTGCAAGAAGATCATAATTTAAAAAGAATCTCAAAGTTCAAACTTGGACTTTCAGTGAGGGGTGTAATGTTATGTACCACAGCATGTACCTCATTAGCTAGATCAATCAATTTACTCCCACAGCACCTCTAGCTTTCTGTAGATTAGTGTTCAGTTCATCTATATCCATTCAAAAATTTCTGCTTCAGAACATTAGTTGGTATTTACCATTAAACTTACAAGGTCAGCTCCCAGCTCACTGTAATATAAATTGGTCACAATAACTCACCAAACCTGTATTAACTATCATCACAGAGTAGTCAGGGGTATATATTCTTTAAATATATTTGTTTAAAAGTCTTTTCTGATCAAGATTTTAATCCAGTGAAGTTTTAATCCAGTTCAGCATTGCGCTATGCCATTATAACAAACCCTGGTGGCTTAGTTCACTCAATATAGTAGTGACTGTTTAATTATCATGTGGAACCAATCAAGCTACTTTATAATTTAATACATTATATGAAGCCAACCCATTATTTCATTGTCCTGAAGTCCTATAGAGATTTGTACTTTGGTCAAGAGTTTGGAAACTATCATTATAGTAGCTTGATAATACTTGTAAATCATTCTCTAAACACAGTGCAACAGCTGGATCCTACCATACTTCAGGTAATATGTTTCATTTTTAACAACTGATCTAGTGGCTTTAAAGCCCATTTTTAAAATGTGCCCTTGATATTTGCAGTTTTTAGTCTGTATATGTAACATGTTCGAAATCACTACTATAGTCACCAAAGTTTAAAATCAATGAGAAGGGAATCCAATCCCTTTAAATTCTCGCTAATCTTAGGCTCATTTCATTATTAAACAGTTCATCAACTGAAAATTGTAAAATTCTACAACTTCATAAATATTTTTGCAAATTTATTTATTTTATTAATTATATGGCTGCCCATTTCAGGTGCCTCTGAAGGATATATAAGGATTAAAAACAAAAAGCCATAATTTATACACCTAGTGCCCAAGGCTAAACAATAACTCATAACTCCCCAAATACTTAATAAAATGCGTCATACAAATTTTATATTTTATTATTTCATATTTATACTTTACCTTAAAGTCAGTTCAGTGGGATAATCCAAGCATAATTGTTGTTTATAAGTAAACATATATATCCTATAATTTAGTTCTTATATTATTTTAAATAGAACTCATCTTGGAAGCAGATGTGTGCTGAACAATTTCAACATAAATAGGTTAACTTAAATGGTACTTAGTACCTAGATTTTATTTTACCATCTTCATATTGAAAACCATGTAGCTCTACAGGAGTCAAGTCATACTTTCAGAATTCGTAATAGTTCTAGGAGATGGGCGTGGCCAGCGCCGCGGCGAAACGGAGTCCCCTTGCGCTCTGCAAGGTGATATCCGATACCGCGCTGTAGAAGGAGATTCGGACCAAGCGGTACCGAATCCGAACCACCCAGGCCGGGTGGAGGAGAAGGGGCAGCAGCAGGCGGACTGG
>JANHGD010001495.1:200565-211385 GCA_027560375.1 Imantodes cenchoa
AGCCTACTTCAAATAAAAAAAATGGCTGTGCGAGAATAAAAGTTAGGGAGTCAACTTGGCGTTTATTAGAGGCAACGGAAAAAAAGCCAACCAATGCTTTCGGTCCCCTTCCCCCACGCGGTGGCGGGGAGTGGGAAAAGCGGGGGAGAAGAAAAAGTGTCCGCCGGTTGAGGGAAGGAGGGGGGGGGGGGAAACGAAGCAAGTGCTTTTTCCGTACAAGAGACAAATTTGCGCGGAAATTCCGTTCTCTCAATTCGGCGGAATCAAATACTGTTCCTCATACAGAACAAATAATTATTTACCGTATCGAAGCTTTAACCTCCGGTCTAATCCCAGCGAGTTCCTCAAAAATATTCTCTCCTTGAAGCAAAAGGCAGGAATATTATATCCACAGAGGAGCTTACCAGGCAGCTACTAAGTATTCCGTCCTCACCCACGAGCGGAGTTGGTAACTAGAAGCGCGGGCCAGCAAGTTTCCCACTAGCAGCCCCTGCAGTACCAGCCACCTTCGTTTCCTGCCTGCAGCCTTGGCGGCTTCTACACTCGAAAATGGCGCCCAAACGGCAAACTCGTAACGAAATTCGTTAGAAAAGCGCAAAGCATGCTGGGGTAAGAAAGGGGCAGGCTTCCCGGAGGTTTGAAAGGAGAAAAAAAAATAATGAAACGCTCCCCCGCGCCGCCATCTTGTTTTCCGTTATTTTAGCGAAAAGGTGGCGGATTGTTTTCACGTCATGTTTTCTCAAGAGTTTTTTTTTCTTGAAGCTTACGGGGGAGGAGGCCAGAGGCAGACTTCCCAGTTTTCTGAAGAATATGTTTGAAAATTATCCCCAGATAACAAAGGAGAGGGAGGGACCCCGAATTATCCTCCCGTTGTGTAGGCGGGTTACTTAGCAACAGCCTAGAGATAATGGAATAATGGTGGTGGTTTTTTTTAAAGAAAGAAAGATTGACTGCAGCCTTTTTTATATATATAAAAAAGAAAGAAACATATTTAATTTCTGTGTATGGATTAAACTTGACAGGTTGGGCTTCTGACGTCAGGGCTGGCGTCACGCGCTCGGGGATACCCGAGTTTGGGGAGAAAAAAAAAGGAGCCAAACCTCGTGTGGGGGGGTGAAGATTGCTAAGGATTAGGCATAGGAACTCTCGCGGGAAGTAGCTATAGAAACCGAGCCGCTTCCCCTCACGGTGGAAAACGACGGAGAAGCTCCTCTTTTCTTGGGGAACTTTTTCGGAGGGTGCGGTTGGGAGACTGGCGCCTTTGGCTTCGTCGAGGCGCAAAACACCTGTCCTAGGAGGGGCCTACTTCGTTTCTCCTGGCTCCGAGTTCTCTCAGGTAAGTTCTTCCCATAATATAGAGCTTCACTTTGGACAGGTAAGGAGGGGGGGAAAGGGCGCCGGAGGTAAAAAGACTCAGAGGCGAGTGATGAGAGACTGCAACGCGGGGTCGCTTATTGACAAACCCAGGTCGGTGGGACTGGCTTCGTTGAATTGCCTTTGCCTTCGGAGACTATTGGAGAGCGGCGAAGGACAGGATTATTACCATTGCTGGTCATTGCTCGTCAGAGAAGGAGTTAATCACGACCAGACATTCCCTCCGCCAGATCTATCTACAGTACCAGAAACTGGATAAGTAAGTATACAAAACCCCAGTGATACCTGTCACTTTCACGGTAAGAGTTATTTGGGAAGCGAACACTCTGAGGCTTTGGGGGTTTTTTTTCCTTTGCTGTATATGACTGCATCGGGGAACTCCCCTTCTTGATCCAATTCTTTCAAGTTCAGTATAAAAATATCCGAAAAGAGTTCAAAGCTTAGAACTACTGGAGTTATGAAAGATAACAAGCTGATCCTGGTGGTTCCTGTTAAAATTCAATAGATTTTGAAATCTATATTTTGAAAATATAAGTAATATTTGCCTACTGCCTACCTTCATTAAAATGCTAACAGTTTATTACATTATATCATTTAGTATATGTTCCGAGGCTTTGAAACAGTAAAGAAATGTAAGAAGTTCTCATTATCATCATCTTATTAGAGACAGAAAAAAGAATGCTTCACTATCAAACAGAGGCAAATTGCATATTTTACTCTTAGGTTTTTTTGCCAAATGAAATTGCATGAAAAGATGGATTCAGAAATCCATAATCTCACTGAATACCAGAGCCTTGCAATGTAGAATGCCAATTAAAGGTTAAAGTTCATGGCATGTTAGCAGTGTGTTTTCAGTTATAATGTGACAGAGAAAATTTTCAGTTCTTTTAGTATATATTTCCCTGGAATTTTGAATTACAGTTCACATTTATGGAATTTGCAACAAAAAAGGAAAAGGAGGAGTCCCTACGGATTTTACTCGGCTAGAATTTTACTCTGCTAGTCGTTGCCGAATATAGGGAGTGGCGCCTATCTCTGTTTCAAGACCGTTGAGCCAGCGCTGTCCAAAGACATTTCTGCGGTCATGTAGCCAGCATGACATCCCAGAATGCTGTTTCCTCCTACCAAAGTGGTACCTATTTATCTTGAAAAAGCATTTGCATGCTTTTGAACTGCTAGGTGGAAAGACAGGTTCTCACCCCCACTGTGCAACGCTAAGGTCTCAAATTCAGACTGTTGGCTTTCCAGCCTACAAGCCCAGCATTGTAACGGCCAAGCCATTACACCACCCTGAAAGAAAATATTTCCAAAAAGTGTAACTTTGTTAGAGTTAGCATCTATGGTTCAGTGGTAATAAATTTACTTAATGTGTAATGTGTAATAAATTTACTGAAAGAGAAAATTATAGTGTAGTTATAATAGAGAACAAAATTGAAGATCTACTGATAAATCAGGCACAGTCTCATAGAAGCTAACAGGCATGTAACCTGAAGTAGTATAGGCCAACTCGCCTAGACATACAGCACACTGCAGTTGTAAAATTACGGGCTCTCTGATTTTCCATCTAAGAAAAGCATAGTGTGTAATGAGCTCTCTCTGAAATTCAGATAGTTTTAACCAAAAACTTGCTAACAACTGACTAAATAATAATACAAATATTTCCAGTACTGTAGAATTTCTCCCTTAATTTGCACTGCGATATGTTCCTGTGATAATCTCTTGCAATAGAAAATTCAACTCTGAGGGCCCTTAAAAACCAATACTTTTATTAAGCAGTGTGTTTTATAGATTCTAGCATATTTCATGTAAGGGAATTTCTGCTGCTAAGACTAACATGTTGACTGGGCATCATATTAAGCCATGGTGTAATTTATTTGGCTTTGATTTAGCTTTTTGTGTAAACATAGTCATTGTGTCTTCTGAATGATTTAGTGTAACATGGGAATCTAACCGTTTATATCAAACTAAGATGTGAAATATCTGTAGAGGAAGGTTATGTGACTAAGATAAAAGTTAACATGATTTTTTGTAAACTCTCTTGTATTAATTTTTATATAAATATGTGTTAGCAATTGCACTGGAAAGTAGAAGCTTTCTGCATCTTCTCTAGCGCGAGGAAAAAGATTGAATCAGCAATTGAGAGAGTAAGAGAGCCATAATCAGAAACAGAATCTGAAGATGTATATTCATTCACATATAGATATGAGATTGTGAGCCATAATATGATTTATTGAAACTTGTTTCATTTTAAAAGTACTGTATGAAAAACTTTATTTTTAAAATGCAGTAAAAAAGTTATATGCTGTACCCTCATATTACATCATTTTCATATTTAGTTAATAAATGACAGAAGTTTCAGCTATATTGTAACTGGATGAAACACATTATTTTAAGAACATATAAAGATTGCCTTTTAAATTAACCAGCTCTTAAGCCTGATCTTGCTTATTCTGTGTTGTTAAAATGTTCATTTATGCCTAATTGTAGCATTCTCAAAAAGTTCAACCCTTAAACCTTATAGAAATTAAATTTATATCTTTTTTCCTTTTCAAATTGTTAAATACTCTGGGGCAAACTGATATACCCTGTAGTTGTATCTATTTTAGGCCTTTTAAAAACCTTTGTGTAGTAATTCGTCAGTGGGTTGTGGTCCATTTATCATAGGACTCCCAAGAGATTAGAAAGCATGTGTTCTAATTAGGATATGCTCTTCTGAATAAGCAAGTGCCTCTTAGTTAATTTTAATGCAAGTATCTTTCATTGTAGAAGTTACATGAGTTCCATTGTTTTGTAGAGAATTTTGTATTTTCTGTTTTTTTATAGATAGATATTGTTTCTTACTCTTCAGTTTATACCAGGAAATAAACCCAATGTTTTAATACTAATATTTAATAAATTACGGTACCAATATGGTCAATATTTTACCATTCTTATGCATATAATTATATTGCATTTTTATTAGCTTTGGTCAGAGGACATATTAGCTTACAATTTATTAATATTTAATTTTCATGCAAGTGTGTATTGTTACATTTTAGGGCAAAATCCTAAAGAATAGGTAAAATGTAATATGGTTAATATAACAATAAAATAATTTTAAAATAGAACCTTTAAAATATGCTTATGTGCTTAAAACATAAACATTCCAAAGATATCAGCAATACTTTAGGATTTTTGTTTTATGATTAAAATTTTAAACAACAGCTTGAAATAATTGAAATGAACCTTTGGACTGTTCACAGACACATCTGTGGGAGGTAGAATGTTTTCTACTGTTGCCATTTCAAAAGTTTTTTCCCCCTTATGCCTGCCAATCAAATTGATCTTAAAGAAGAGCTTTCAAATAGGATCCTTATCACAAATATTACTCAGGGTTAGTTAGATGCAGCTGGTTTGTGCCGAAGCTTGATATGAATGTTGATAGGACAAACAGAGCACATTGAGTTGGTCTTGGAAATACTTGGGCAACCTATGCAACTGATAAAGAATATTCTTCCACATTTTGGGCACTTGTATTTTTAGACTTCTTCAAAAGAAGCTCCTTACTGGAACACAGTGAAATAGTCTAACCTAGGTATGAATAATGTATAAAATGACCAAGGTTTAATCATAGACATAGGCGATGGCTAAGATAGCAAAAGATTTGTAGGCCATCAGTAGAGTTGGAACCTGATTGTACAGGGGAATTCAGATTATTCCAAGAAAAAGCTCATTATTATCTCTAGGTAGATTCCTACATGTGAAGTAATTATCTGTCAATTTAGATACATTTCAGTTTCTTAACAGTTAATGGTTCCAAAACCTCTTTATACCTTTTTGGACTCCACTGTCTTTCTGGAGCTTATAAATAAGGGGAAAAAGGTAAACTTGGATTGTATATTACGTTGGTAATATTATAACAGGAAAGTTTAGAAGACTGTTACCAGCTGATTCATAGAGATGTTGATCTTCATAAACCAACAATTACAAAGTAGAGTTGAAAATTCAGGAAAATTGAAAAATATCTATGTATTGCTACTTTGGACAAAACAGCCTTTAAAATATGTTTGCATTTATTAACGTGTTTGTCTTATTATGTAGTCTTGGAGGATGGTGTATTAATGATTTTTTTAAATATTTACAGTTGTAACGTGTGCAATCAAGACAACATTTCGTCGTTCATGAATCTGCTGGCTTATCAGCACAGAAAATATAATCCAAATGAGGTTAAAGATATCACTGCTAAAAGAACCAAAACATATCCTTTGTTTGTGTCTGAAATAATGTTGTCAATGTAGTGGACATTATGTTTCTCAATGTTTGCAGTAATTTATATTTTAAAAAGGATGCATTATAAGATAATAAAATGTGTGGTATGCTGCAGTGAAACAAAGTCATTTTGTAAAAATCAAAATCCCCCCTGCCATTTAAGAATTATTTTTTATCCATCTTCAATAAAATATTACAGTGGTATAAAGAAAAAATATAATGAAAGCATCCTATTTATGAAATAATAACTGCATGATCCAAATATGTAAGATATCTCAGTTGAACATGTCAATCTAAAGTTTGGAGAAAATCTCTGTATAATGTTTGTAGCCAAATTTTGACACACTTGGGTGTTAAAGTTCCCAACATCAGGATCTGTTTCCCATGTATTCTGGAATAATTTACGTCATTGTAAGAGAAATCTTGATTGTTGTAGATGGTTTTAGAATTTTTTGGTTATTTCTTCAGAATAAGAACTTGGAGGAAACACTAGAATGAAAAAACAAGCATTAAGACCTTGATTCTGGAGGCCCATCAACTTATAATTGGGCAGAACAACATCATCTGTCTATTTGAGCAGATCACATTTTGAGGGTTGCCAATGTTTAAGCAGATTGGCTCAGCTAGACATCGGTGGATCAGGCCGAGTGGAGGCTGCACCCAGATTTATTCTGAGAGATGATGAATGTTTTCGGTCTGCTGCTGGTGAATCTTTTTGCAATGCCGCACAATGCACAGCTCGACCAATATGTTACTCAATTCGAGACAGGATTTCATGGCCTAGGGGACTCTTATATGCATTTCCTCCACTTCATTAATACCTTGAGTGATCAGGAAGTCATTGGAGCAGGCGGAGATAATACTCATAGCACCATATTGGCCACACAGGCCATGGTTTTCAGATCTCCTGGGTCTCTCAGTGGAGGAACTCTGGAGGATACCACTGAGCAAAGTGTCCCTCAGCCAGCCAGCCAGCCATCTGGACCCTCAGTGGCTCAAACTGATCACCTGGTGCTTGAGCGGATTGCTCTAAGGAAGGACAATTTACCATCCAATGTCATTGATATGATACAAGCGTATACATTCCACCACACGCATTTACAATGCAACCTGCCGCATATTTTGTAAATAGTGCAATATTCAAACCATCATACCATCAGAGGCTTCCACGACTCACATTCTAATGTTCTTCTAAGCAGGTTTGGACTGAGGACTCAGACCAAACACTTTGCGCCATCAGGTAGCGGCATTTTATCAGTCCTGTCTTGTGGACATAACGACTGTTTGATGACTCACCCTAATATTCACAATTTCTTGTTGGGTGCTTCTAACATAGCACCACCTGTCGTCCACCGTTACCAGACATGGGATCATGGGATCTTCCTAAGGTATTACAATCCCTCATGAACACTCCATATGAACCTCTGAGGGAGACGACTTTAAGTCACCTTACCTGTAAGGTGGCGTTTTTGGTTGCCATAACGTTGGCCAGGAGAGTGTCCAAATTAACGGCTCTATTTTGTCAAATTTGACATGTGCATATTCCACTCAGACAGAGTGATTCTTCGATTGGATCCGGCATTTTTGTTGAAAGTAAATACATGGTTCCTTCGTGCGCAGAAGATCTCCCCAATTTTTACCCACGCCCCATACATCCATCAGAGAAACGCTGGCATACGCTTGATGTACGTCGTGCACTGTGGAATTATATCAAAAGAACGGCGGTGTTTCGTAAATCTGAATCACTGTTTATATCATTTCACCCATCTTCCATGGGTCGCAAGATTATGCCTTCCAGGTTGGCTGATGGATCCAATTGACGATAAACAGAGCGAATGAACTTCAGTCTAGGCAGGCACCAACCAATATTACCGTACACTCTACAAAGAGTGCTGCCACCTCCGCTGCGTGAGCAATACAAGTGTCCATTGAGGAAGTTTGCTGTGCTGTGACATGGTCGTCGCCATCTCCATTCATGAGACACTATCAACTAGATGTGTATTCTTCCACTGAAGCAGCCTTTGGTTGGAGAGAGCTGCAACAAGTAATTCAGGACTATTCCTCAGCTTCAGTCTACCTACTATTGTCACCCGCCCGGTTGGACAGCCAGCTTTGGTATGTCCCATGCCTGGATGATATATCCACCATGAGGGAGAAGGGATGTCGGTCTTACCTCATACGCCTCCTCTCAGAAAGGTGGCTATATCATCCAGCCCCGCCCAATATAATCAACGTAGACTGTTGGCTTCAGTCAGGAGGAATGTATTAATTTATATGGCACATCAGAGTCTGTCGCTTCACTTCTTCGTTTCGAGCTGTCAAGCATAGCAACAAGGGCGTGACCTGAACAGCTTTTGACAGACTCAGTCCAATCAGAGAGCAGATGGAATTAACCCATGCCTGGATGATATATCCACCTTTCCGAGAAGAGGTATCAGGTTAAGACCGAGGCCCCATTTGTTTTTAACTTTTAACTTCTCTATTCAATTTTTTCTAATTGTTATTGTTTATAGCACTTTAAAACCTTTTATTATATTGTAATCTACCCAGAGTTTTCATATCAATGAGATGGGTGGCATATATATTTAATAAACAAAATGCCTACATTTGCCTACACTGCTGCATTCCAGATCAGTTGAAGCTTCCTGATGGTCTTCAAAGGAAGTTCAGTGTAGACTGAATTGCAGTAGCTAGGTTGCGAGGTGACCAGGGCATGAGAGACAGTGTGAAACCCCCCCCCCCCCCGATCTAAGAAAGAGTGCAACTGTCACACCAGATGAAGTTGTGCAAAATTCTTCCTGGCCACATCTGCCACCTCTTCTTTGAGCAGGATCTGCGAGTCCAGAAAGACTCCCCAACTACCCCTGAATAGGGAAACACAATCTTTGCCAAATAGAAACATGAGGTATTCCCAGATTTGGACAACCCAAAACCCACAACTACTTGATCTTGATAGGACTGAGTTAGAGACAGTTTCTCCCCATACAAAAATATGATCAAAGTTTTTGAAGAGAAATAAACAGGGATTGTAAAAAAAAATAATCATTGTTGATCTGCTAAAGCTTTTGAGAATATGGAAAGCATGTGGAATAGAGGTAATTTGAAACCTCATCTAAACTGTTCGTTTAAACACTTCAACAGTAAGGAGCAAAAAATGGAATTTTCTATTGCTTGGTGATGGATTAAAAAACATGGATAGGAATAAATAGCCTGTTCTCAAAATAAAGGGATAGCAACAAGCTTTTTAACTGTTAAACTTCTATAGTTTGCAATATTGCTGTTCTCTAGGAAAAGTTCAAATTGTGTAAGTTCTGTTTAAATTAAACAGGTCAGTAACGATCGAGTTTTAATGATTTCAGTGGATTTACAGCTGGATTTGGATTCAAGACAACATTTTTACTGTGTATTAATCTTTATTTGTGTTCTCTGAAGAGCAGATGTTATAATACTGTCATTTGAGCAAAGTAGCTCTCATACAAACAAAACTCTACAAATATTTGTTGTATGTTTAGGATTAAGCATACCATACCAATTCATGCATTTTTTTGTGCTGGAATATTCAGATAATGTGATTTTAAAATAAAATGTATTGTAATATTTATTGTATCAATTTTTAGAACAAATTTAAACTCTCTTTGAATAGTGCATGAATCAGATGTGTTACAAATAATTTTATTCCTTAATTCTTTTAAAACATAAGGAATTAGTTAGCTGTGTGGGCTGGACAACAGCAGATGAACTATATTCATGCAGCGATGATCACCAGATTATAAAATGGAACTTGTTAAATGGAGAAACAACACAAGTTGTCAAACTTCCTGATGATATCTATCCTTTAGATCTTCACTGGTTTCCTAAAAGTTTAGGTGGAAAGAGACAAACCCATGCTGAGAATTTTGTACTTACAAGTTCTGATGGTAAGTTGCCTTGAAAACGTATGTTATTCATTTTGGGGTACTATCAAATATGATGTACCATCATCTAAATCACTAATTTTGATTCATTGTCACATTGATTGTATTTGCACATAACACTAGCAGGATTTATTTTTCCCAATGTTGTTCGAATAATGTAAAGTTGATATTTTAGACAAGCAAATTAATAATGTTTTAGCCAATTTCTTATTTTGCATTTCCCTTCGATTATTTTTCTAACCAAGTGGCATCTCCAAGTTGCACTCTGCTCCCCCCCCCCTTTTTTAATTATACAATATATTTGTGATGGTTTACTGGGTAAATACTTTCACATTATGTTATTATCGTTTTGTAAGGCCTTGATAAGACCACACTTGGAATACTGAATCCAGTTTTGGTCATCACAATATAAAAAAGATTTTGAGAATCTGAAAAAAGCGTAGAGAAGAGCAACAAAGATGATTAGGGGCTGGAGGCTAAAACATATGAAGAATGGTTGCAGGAATTGGGTTTGTCCAGTCTAGTAAAAAGAAGGACTAGGGGCGACATGATAGCAGTGTTCCAATATTTGAGAGGCTGCCACAAAGAATAGGCATATCTATTCTCCAAAGCACTAGAAAACTAGACAAGAAGCAATGGTTAGAAACTAACCAAGGAGAACCTAGAACTAAGAAGAAATTTTCTGAGAGTGAAAACAATAAATCAGTGGAACAGTTTGCCTTCAGAAGTTGTGGGTGCTCCTCAGGGGCGGTTTCCTACTTACCCAAAATCGCAAAAAGCCAAAATCTCGTTTGGGCAAGCGTGCTCACACGAGATTTCGGCTTCTGCGCATGCGCAGACGCCCAAATTTTTTTTTAAAAATGGCGACGTGACTCACGGCCCGGAGCCGATGGCTCCGGAGCCGTGAAGTCATTTTTCCCGTTTTACCCCCACACAGTGTGGAGCGTGGGGGTAGGAAAGCACCACTGGTGCTCCTTTACTGGAGACTTTTATAAAGAGACTGGACAGCCATTTTTCTGGCATAGTATAGGGCAGTGATGGTGAACCTATGGCACGCGTGCCACAGGTGGCACGCGGAGCCATATCTGTCGGCATGCGAGCTGTTGCCCACGCATATGCACGCTGGCCAGCTGATTTTCAGCTCATGCAGAGGCTCTGAGAGGATGTTTTCGGCTACCGGAGGGCCTCTGGGGGGCAGGGGAGGGCATTGTCACTCTCCCCAGGCTCTAGGGAAGGCTCTGGAGCCTGGGGAGGGCGGAAAACCGCCTTACTGGGCCCACCGGA
>JANHGD010001496.1:42173-69521 GCA_027560375.1 Imantodes cenchoa
AGCAAAGCTTTGCTGGCTGAGGAACTCTGGGAGTTGAAGTCCACAAGTCTTAAAGTTGCCAAGATTGGAGACCCCTGGCCTAGAGTATCATTCCAGTTCATGGTGTGGGAAGAAAGACATCAATCTGGAGTCTGGACCCATACCTCCTGCATTTCATGAGGGATTGGCTCAGAAATCTAGTGAGAGCAACATGATCCCACACCCTAAGGTCAGCAGGCTGTCAAGGAAAAAATGGTCAATGAAGTGTGTCAGATGGTATCCATGAGAAATCTACATTTTAGAAAAAAGAGGAAATCACTATCTTAAAAACAGTGGGGTCCTTGGTGCTGTCTGAGCTTGGTAGTTTACTTGGAGATGTTTCATTACCAAACTAGGTAACGTCATCAGTGCAAATACTCATCAGCAAAATTTATTTTATATTGGCACCTTAAGGCACCACAATAACGATGAGAGAGCCAATATGTTGTGATGGTGAAGGCACTGGGCTAGAAACTGGGAGACCATGAGCCATCTGGGTGACCCTTGGCTAGTTACTCTCACCCTCAATTTGTGTATATGTGTGTTATGGATGTGTTTGGGTAGATATACACTTTCTCTTGAGAACAGGCAACGTAATTTCATTTTTTATGTGGGTCAGTATGCTCACAGTAAAAAAATAATAAAAGTTATCTTAACTAACTTTAGGAAGAAAGCAATGGCAAACTACTACTGAAAAATACTGACAAAAAAACTGCAGGGCGTGGTTCAGTCAGTCACTAGGATTCAAGACTGATTGAAGGCACACACCCTCAACGCCAAAAGACTGCCTCAGATATAGTTTGTGGATGAGATGGAGGCAATATACATGGGCACAGCATATAAAAGAGGTGGTCAGAGCATGTTTGTGCTGCAGTTAGAAACAAACAAAAAGGCTAAATCTCACAATAATTTAACCTTGGGATCTTGGCTCTGTCTGTATATACTGTGAGAAGTTTCATCTTAACTATCTTGGCTATTAAACATTTTCTGGAGTCACTTCCAGCCTGAACACTAAAGCTAAAGTCATATCGAGGTACTGTATCATCCGAAAATTGATAAACTACAACGGGGAGTTCAATCATCTACATTGCACATATTAGCTTTGGCCTTGAACATCTCTGAGCTGAATATGCTGCTCCAATGTGGGGCTCAACTGACATGCAAAACAAGTTGATATTGCCATCAATGAAGTAGTATGCTAAGTGACTGGATGTCTCAAATCCATACCAATTAAGAAAATTTATTCTCTCACTGGCATTGCCCCAACTAAGATCAGGAGAGAGGTAGCAGCAGACGCTGAGGGAACTAAGCGAGATAATGATCCTTCACATCCTCTGGATGGACATATGGCCCAAGTCCGATGACTCAGATCTAGGAACAGCTTTATGGCAAGATCAAACATTCTTGAGGGTACACAGGAAATCAAATTAAAAGATGGAGGAAGGAGACTTTGAGCAAGGAATAACATTAAAGGAGGATATGGCTGAAGGATCAGACCTCCCTTATACTACTTGGAGGACCCTGAATAGGTTGAGATTTGGAGTGCTTGAGTGCAAAACCAATATGCTCAAGTGGAGGCAGAAAACAACTTCCTGTGTGACTGTGGAGAGATGCAGAGCTGGTATCTGCTGGTATGTTGGCGACTACCAGAAACATGTACTTATTTTTGGCCAATGACAAAGTCAACTGGGAGTTTAAAGTTTAACCTTGACACAGAAGAAGAATCGATAGCTCATATTTTAAAGAATAAAAGAGACTATTTTAAAACATTAAAATAAATAAGCCGATCCCTTTCTCAAAATTATTTCACTGTTCAGATTGTTTCCTATAGAATATACAGTATATGAACTCATTTAGTTTTCAAACAATGATTGCATGGCTTCATTTATGCACTTAACAGGAAAATTTAGTTTGGCAGTGTAATCCTATGCATCTCTTCATCATCAGTAAATTCGAATTTAATCAGGTTTACTTTATTCCCAAATAAGTGTATCCAGGCTGCTGCCTTAGAATCCTTCATTTTACAAAAGAAGCAAAGCAAGGTAAGGTTGTTGTCATGGAAGTGATTCTAGTGTTGATAATGCTGACAATCACTTTTACTGTGTTAGAAAAGTGGTTTCAATGTGAATAGTATTTATATCAATAGGGAACTACGGTATGCCCACACAACTGAACCCTAATTAGCAGAAATACTGAGGTCAAATGTCTTTTGAAATTGATACTTTGAATGGAAAAAAATCTGTTTCAGTCATTGAAAGGGAAGTTTATTTCTTGTCCAATACTGACCTCTGGGTAGAAGTGCAGAATTGCATTTTCTTAAGTAGCGAACCATAGATCATTAAATGTTAATCTTTCTTAATCAGAAAAATAAAAAAAAATCCTGATACTTGGTACTCTAAGGAATTTTGGGATTGCCTTCTAAAGGACAGGCAGAACTAGTAGGAAGAATTAAACCTGCAAGTCAGAATTGTTATGTGAACATAACCAAGAGGCACATTGGAAGATCAAGGGTATAAATCTGTTTACCAACCTGTGTGTTGTGATCTATGGCACAGAGTGCTTTGTAAACCATTTTGAGTACTGTTTCTCACCATATATATTTTTCACTACCATTGCAATGAATGTATAGTTCTTTTTCACACTTCCTCTTTCCAGTAAGCAGCAACCTATACTTGTTCTAGGAAAGAGTGAGTAATAAAAGTTTTATTTTTAATCAGATGTTCTTTGGGAAACTCTTTAAAGTGTAAAATCAAACATGCATTACCAATTTCCGATGGTCATGTAGTTCTTATCTATATGCGATTTGGGAAGTGATTGCATAGACTGCCCTTATCCTGTCAGGCAAGCTACTACGGTAGTCTTTCAGAGCATCCTCGGGTTAGAGAATAGATCGCTAGCCCAAAGAACATCGCACAAAGCTCCTTCGATTTGCAGCAACGGATGAACGTCCGGACATTTCTATCAAACGTCTCATACTCCCAATCCGGGGTTTCAACTGCGTTTGTTTTTCATGCCTTGCATTGCCTTAAGGCAGGGGTCTGCAACCTGCAGCTCTGGAGCCGCATGTGGCTCTTTCATCCCTCTGCTGCAACTCCCTGTACCTCAAAATATGCGTCACAACCGTCAATGTGCGACACTCGCTGGCATGTGATTTATTGGCCTTTTCGACCCATCTTTTTTTTTTTTTTTTAGTTCAAAATGTTTTTGTTGCAGGCAGAAATAAAAATGTGTTTTCTCTGTAGCAGGTTATTAATTTCATGTGCAACACACTATAGTTTTTTAATACTTAGCATAAAGGTAAAAAAAGTGATATATGCAGTGTTATTTTCACTTTAGATGTCAAAAGGGTTTTGTGGCTCCCGGTGTTTTCTTTTCTGTGGGGAACGGATCCAAATGGCTCTTTGAGCGTTTAAAGCTTGCTGACCCCCGCCTTAAGGGGATTATCGCTTTGTGCTTTGATCTGAGGCAGGCTGTTGTTGTGTGTTGCTGCTGCTATATTTCTGCGTCGTTTTCCTACAGACAAGCAGCTTCCACTTCTTCCGGGCAGGAGTGATGGTGCGGAAAAGCACAGGGTGCGGTTGGATGGGTTGGGACCCGGTTAACAAGAACCCGGAAGATCAACTCCCCCCACCTCCCTCTCTCTCTTCAGTTCACATATTAACTCTGAGCCCGAGGAGGCGACGGGGCGTTTCTTTCTCCGTCGACCTGGAAATGACGCTCCGCCGCGATCGCTACTGCTTAGAAAGACGGGCTGGAGAGTAAACAAGCCCCAGCTGATCCGTCTCGCCGTCTCCATCTTTGAAGGGCCGTCGCACAGCGAGGAGCAAGATGGGGGCGGTTCTGGGCTTGTGTTCTTTGTCCAGCTGGGTAAGGAGGTGCTGGGTTCTAGCCCCCCCCCCTCTCTTTCCCGGGGCCGGTAGATTCGGGGCGCGGGCAGTGGCGGCGGCGGCGGCAGGCAAGCGAGATCTCTGGAGGCGCAGGCGCACTGCAGGGCTGGGTTCTCTGTGCCCCCTCTTCCCCCCTCCCTTCTCTCTCGGGTACCCTCCCTTCTTTGTTAAAATAAAACAAGCTCTTTTGGCGTTTCTTCGTTATTGGATTGTCTCGTTTTGGGGGCCCTCCATCACTGACGAGTTAGAACTTTATAGCGTTCTTCATGCCTGGCTAATGTCATAATAAAAGTCTAGCAATGGAAAAGGTGGGCGAAGTCGCTTCTTCCGCCTCTGCAGTACCTTGACATTTCTTTCGGCCGGGCTTTGTTGGGAAAGAAACGCGGGGTGGGTTTAGTTTAATTTGTTCCTGCTTGCCCGTCGGCCCGAAATACCGATTTTTATTTTTATTTTTACTTTCCTGATGGTGTTGCTAGAGGGAGGGGAGGAAAATCTTAAATGACCTTTAAAAAACGCTCCTGCTACTTTTTTTAGCTGCAGTGTGTTAGATTCATAGTTGTTTACTTGTAGTGCTTGAGTGCAATTGGTAGCCGGGCCTCTTTGGAATGGATTACAGAAAGTGTACTATATTTTATAATGCTTGAATTTAGTGTACAAATTTACAGGTCAGTTGAAATCGTTCCTGACAGATTTTGCACATCCTGTATGAGATTTTTTAACAAAATGCTGTAGTCAGGATCTTCAAGATGCTTCCATTTTCTGTACCATTCCCATATCCTTCAGAAGCCATTTAAAAGCAGTTACATGTTCCTCTTTCAATCGACTCTCCTTAGAATGTAAAGAAGGAAGTAAAAATCACTATAATCCTTGACCTTGATCCTCAGGTCTTTCCATCACAAAAAATACTCTCATCCCTACTCTTCACTAAAGAGAAATTGCTTGGATTTTCCATCCACTTATTTCTTACTGCATGCATTTGTCTGGTTATATACACAAAAATGTATATTAATTTTTCTCACAGAAATAAATGAAAAATCCAACAGTTTCTTGGAAAGGGAACTGAACAAGAAATGATGTCAGATTCCCTTGGAAGATCTGATGCTTGAAGGCTGGGAGGTGGGCTGAAGCCTGTGTTCCTGCAGAGAACAGATTACATACTAGCTGTAAAGGGATTGGAATAAATCTTTGGCTCAAAGAGATCTAGAATTGATGTGGAGACTGTATGGAAAGGCTTGTAAAAAGTTGTATTGTCTTTTTTGGTCCCCTACATACTTTGGCAATATACTTTATTGTCAGGTGTGACATGATTATTGTAGGTAGGCCTTCTCTTAGGAAAAAAAAAAGGTCTTGCCTCTTCTCAGGATAATTTCTGCCCACTTCCTACTCTTTGTTGATTGACATTTGAATGTCAGACATGGGATGACTCGGAGATGGACATCAAGTTCAATCCCAACTCTCTAGTAGTTTAAACATTCCATCATGATCAGACCCTAGTACTGTATGTGCATGAAGGTTGGGATGAGAAGTTAAATCAATAACTTTTGACAAAGATTAAGTATAGAGCCATCCATTTATATCTTACAATTTCTGGTATTGGGGGAGGAAAAAATATAAAACATAACCTAGGACAGTAATTGTTGCCTAAACTGTGTTGTAATATATTCTTGTTTTCTGAAGTTAAGACAAAAGGATCAAATTAGGAAATTTAATAGAACGTTCCTTCAGTTTTTGTTCATATCCGGAAAATTGCTTGTGTTAGAATGAGGGCTTTTCTTGGACAGAAAATTCTCTCAAATATGTTTACTATAGACATAGTATATAGTTGTATTCAAATATTGAAGTATAGGTAGTCATCGACTTACGGATTGCAATTGACCCCAAAATTTATGTTGCTAAGCAAAACATTTGTTAAGTGAATGTTGTCCCATTTTACGACCTTTTTTGCCGCAATTGTTAAGTGAAAGACTGCAGTTAAATTAGCAATATGGTTGTTAAGTGAATCTGGTTTCCCCATTGACTTTGCTTGTCAAAAGGTCACAAAAGTGATCACATGATCCTGGGACACTGCAAGCATCAAAAATATGAGTCAGTTGTCAAGCATTTGAATTTTGATCATGTGACCATGTGTCGTAAGTGTGAAAAATGATCATAAGTCACTTTTTCCAATGCCCTTGAAACTTTGAACGATCACTAAATGACCTGTTGTAACTTGAGGACAACCTGTATTAGTTTCATGGAATAAAAGGTTGAAAACAGATTATACCCTGCATGCAATCAGGATTATTTGAGATGAATTTAGATTTAAGACAAAATAAACATTACCAAGGCTTCCTAAGAGCTTTCCCCCCAAAGCGTTCTTTTCAACTTGTAAAATTTGTAATTCAGATTATTTCTTTCAAACCCAGCATAAAATATGCATATCTTTAGTATTTATTTTACAATCCACTCTGAGCAATCTATAATTCCCATCTTTATAACTCCAATTTAAACAAAAGGGAACTTAAGTTGAAGCAATCCAACATTCACTGTCTGAAAATGGTACTTGCTCTGTAGTTGAGATTCTGCTTTTTGTTGACTCTGGTGGGTACTTTTGGTGAGGAGAACTTTTAAGAGCTTTTTCTGAGTACTCCCTTCCCCATGACCTGGCAGGCATGGAAACGCATAAGAGCTGATATTGCAACATCAACTTTTCTGTTTCTTGCTTGTGACTTAATGCTCAAAGAGCCCAATAAACACCTGCTCAAATTTCATATTTCTAGTGCACAAACATAGTTCCTCTAGGAACAAATTGAAATATCTTAGGATAACTGCACAATAAGATGCCTATCAGATATATTGGACCACGATTTCCATAACTCTCATCTACCATATTGTGAAGCACATCCAGAAACGCAGTTGTAGATGGGAAATACTGACTTAAGATTACTGGTCACAAATTATAGTTACTGTAATTTTCGGAGTATAAGATACACCTTAGTTTTGGGGGAGGAAAATAGGGGAAAAAAAATCTGCCTACCAGGTATTCATCTGACTAGCATCCTTAGTCTGTTGAGCTTCAACAGATTATTTTATCCCCTGGTTGGGGCTGAAAAAAATCATCTTCGGAGGGAGTAGCAATGAAAAAATCCTGCAAGCCGAGAAGATCGTTAGCACTTCGTTAGGGCTGGGGAAAAAAGCTTTGAAAAAGCTACATTCTGAGTATAAGCCGCACCCAAATTTTCAGCCTTTTTAAGGGGGGAAAAAGGTGCATCTTATACTCTGAAAAATACGGTAATTATTTTCAAATATTGTGAACTCAGTTAAGCAAAGTAGATGATCAGGGATCTTTGGCTGTATTGCTACTTGTTTTCTTCCTTTTTTTCTTTTATCAGATACCATGTTTGTGTGGTAGTGCCCCCTGCCTGCTGTGTGGATGTTGTCCCAGTGGAAATAACTCCACTATAACAAGGTTGATATATGCATTCTTCTTGCTTCTTGGAGTGAGCGTGGCATGTGTGATGTTAATACCAGGAATGGAAGAACAACTGAAGAAGGTCAGTTCATTACTGAAAGAAGTGTGCTAACATTGTTTTGGTATAAACCCTGGTGTCTTGCATCTATCTCTTGTGAAGAATTCTTGCTCTAAGTAGTATGGTATGTTATTGATCAAACCTGAGCCATTATCTGTAGTAGTATAATAAAGGCCATAATGCTTGTGTTATGTTTAGGAGTAGAAAGCTTACGTTTAGAGTGATAAGCAGGCAGTCCAGGAAGCTCAAGCTAAACAGGAAATCTTAAGACGGGAAAGAGGTAGTATCACAGTCCTGCTAAAGTAAGCACTGAATTCCTGGAAATGTCGTGATTTTCAAAGCCGGATAGCAAATGTGTGTATACGTGGCTTTAGAAAACAGAACAGTTATTTATTTGATGTGCAGTTTTAATATTATAAACTTTTTGGAATGAATCTATTCATGTTGGAAGATCTCCAGTTTCTTTAGAGCAAACTCAGAATTTGTTTTCTGAGTTTGCTCTAAAGTAATAAGACTTCCTTATTACAAAGCAGACGTTTTGCATTTTCTGTGAATTCATTTTAATACTTTTTATGCTGTTCGTTACAGATTCCTGGGTTCTGTGATGGCCAGGTGAATTGCGATGTTCTAGTAGGGTATAAAGCAGTGTATCGTGTATGCTTTGGTTTGGCCATGTTCTTCCTCTTGTTTTCCCTATTGATGATCAAGGTAAAGAGCAGCAGTGATCCAAGGGCAGCAGTCCACAATGGGTAAGAAAGAAATGATTGCTTGTCTAATTTGTACTTGTGTCTCTGTCTGTTTTTCACTTGGTACCTTCCAAGTGCATTAGAATCACATCCCAGAATCATGCTGGTGGAAAATTTTGAGAATTGCAATCCCAACACAAATGGATTGTAGAAGGTGGGACGAAGCTGCTATGTCACAACTTGACACATATAATCACAAATTTAAAACAATTAGAGGTTACAACCAGGGATGAAATCCAGCAGGTTCTGACAGGTTCTGGAGAACTGATAGCAGAAATTTTGAGTAGTTCGGAGAACCAGCAAATACCATCTTTGGCTGGCTCCAGAGTGGGCTGGGAATGGAGATTTTGCAATATCTTTCTCCTGCCACACCCACCAAGCCACACCACGTCCACCAAGCCACGCCCACAGAACCGGTAGTAAAAAAAAAATTGGATTTCACTACTGGTTACAACATGTTCCTATAATAGTGATCCAACATAAATTTGGTAGAAGCAAAACACTTCCAACAGTGTTAATCCTTTTGGTCTATGAATTCAGTGAATAAAATGGTCAAATAAAATGACTTATTAATAATAATATTGCTCTGTAATAGTTTCATTTTTAAAATCTGCCTAAAAAAATAAAACTCAACAATTATGTAATTTTCAAAATACAGAAAACTTACGTTTTATCTTACTGAATTATGGTTATTCATTATGACTGCACGAATGCAGGGATCATTGAGTGTTTCTGTAAATTTAAACTTGCGATAAAGGAAAGGGATTGCTATCAGTCTATACCAGGATAAGTAATTTTCCAGCCCAGGCCACTCCTTGGAACCTAAAACAAAAGGAAAAAATAGATGAGGGAAGTGCATGAGAAATAGCAATAGGAATAATTCAATTCCCAACTTCAAACTCTTTGAAAACAGACCAAAAATCATAACATTTAAATTTGCTAGTACAATTCTCAGATTAAGGGAACAAAATAAAAAATGGATATGACAGAACAAAACATTCCCATATGTTTTTCCCTGTCCCCCCAGCTGAAAAATAAGCTTCGAGTAATTTCAGTTAGTGATTGGTAAGCTTTCTCTAGTCCATCGGAAGATACATCTGCAATCCAGAAAAGATTGCTTACCCTGCTCTACATCATGAGTGTTTGCATGCATCTATTCATCTGTATGGGGACAGTAAGACCAAACCACTTAATCTGAACTTGAATGGTAATTCTTGTATTTTCACAGCACTGGAGTGCTTGTTTCTAGTAACCAGCCAAATCTTTAGTGCTGGGCATAGCTTAACTATAGCATTCAATGTAGCTCACCCTTCCTTGTATACATTGGATCAGCCATACTTCCTTTCAGTCTAACCCAAAACACAGAGTGGCTGAATGGTAGTTGCAGGAAAAATCGGAGGAGGGAAGACAGTGTATACCACCTTGATATGCTTTATAAAAGTCAGGATAAATCTAATAAAAGAGTATGTTTTACATTATATATCCTGTACTTTGTAGATGTAAGCATTTTCTCTAGGGCTATAATTGTGTAGATAAGTTTGTTTTATAGAAAAACCACAGGTTTTTTTTTCTAAATGACTCTAACTATTGAAGCCATGGATAAGCCAGAGAATAGTGTATAATGTCTTTTTATTTGGGAAATTCTGTTCTGGAGCTCAACTTCTCGGAGGACTACATTATAAAAGTTAGACTTTATCCACTGATTGGCTGGCTACTGAATTTACATGTGGTTGGTTATAGTCTTATAGCATTTTCTACCCTGTATAAGTGATGATGTTGCTGTTATATCAAATATAATGGAATTGATAACCTAAAACATTTCTTGAATATTATGCATTTAAAAATATTAAGTATTACTGTCACTTACATTGGATATGGTGATTCTTTCAGATTCTGGTTTTTCAAGTTTATCACAGCAGTTTCAATTACTGTCGGAGCATTTTTTATTCCAGAAGGACCTTTTACAACTGGTAAGGTTGCCTGAAAATATTTAATCTTTCTGCAAAAGTAGTTTCTTGTGGCTTTTTTAGATATAGAAACCTTATTTGATCATTTTTCTATTCTGAACTGTTTTGTTGATGCATGAATGGATCATTTGGCTGAACTCCAATTTCCATTCCTAATTAAGCTACTTAAAAACAGGTGTAACTGTTGTTTTTTTTTATCATATGTCTCCTACTATCTTGATCTCTCTCTTTCCCCTCTCCCTTCCTTTTTCATTTTGTGTTTTCCCTAAGGTCTATGAAGGGTATACTTAACTATTTCTTAAATGTACAGAAAGGTACATTAATTGCTCTGAATTAGACAATAATAATGTTTTGATACTTAAAAATAACCCTAATGTAAAATTAATATTTTTTATTATTTTTCTTAGTATGGTTTTATGTAGGTATGGCCGGAGCCTTCTGCTTCATTCTTATTCAGCTGGTTTTACTTATTGATTTTGCCCACTCTTGGAATGAATCGTGGGTTGAGAAAATGGAGGAAGGAAACTCAAGATGCTGGTATGCAGGTATCGCACAGTTTGTTGTTAAATATGACAGGATTGGTTGCTTTGATCTTAAAACTGAAATGTAAGATGCCATAATCTTCGTTTTAGGCGTTACGAGCTCAGAAAAGTGTGAGGGGTCCTTGGTGCTCTCTAAGCTTGCTTGTTTACTTGCAGACATTTCATTACTCTAACTTGGAACAAACCAAACTTGGTAATTCACAACCCTAACTAACATCATCAGTGCTAGTAAGGAGTGCTGTTTGCTGTCAGTTTATATTCTGGTGTCTTGCCTGTCTGTATGGGTGGGGGCGGTTTTAGAGATTCTTTGGTTGGGCTGTTTACTGATGGCTCTTTGGCAGTTTCTTGATTGTGGTATTCCTTACTTGATGGTTGGTCTGAGCTGCAAATATTCTCCTTTATGGGTCAGAAAAGTGTGATTTTGATTTTCGTATTCTTGTTTTGTTCCTTTGGGTCTGGACATGTTCCTGCAGTTTTCTTGGCAAAATGTCAGAAATGCTTTGCCCTTTTCTGCTTCTTAGGGATGAAAGTTAACTGGCCCAAGGTCACCCAGCTAGATTTGTGCCTTAGGTTAGACCAGAAGTCATGGTCTCTTGGTTTCTAGCCTTGGTCTCCTACCCCAAATTGACTCTACGTTCGTATCCTAGTTACTTGCAAAATAATATCATCTACCCATCACCAACCCAAAATAAGGATTTTGCATCTTTCACAAGCCTCATGATACCTGATACAGGAAAATTGTGGGAATGCATTTTAGCCCCAAATAGTGTAAGAGATTTCCTCCCACGTACCAGTTGCCCTGTATGAATTTTCTCCTCCTGCACATTTTACAAAAGGCCATTTGCCAGTGGGCTGAATATATGCATTACTACTCATGGAGATCAGATGTCATTTTGCTAACCCTTTCAGGCTAGCATTCCTCAGCCTGATGTCTTCTAAGCTGTATGTATTACATTTAAAATTCCTTACCATTATGGGAAGAATGTGAAGGCACCAGATTTTCTTGGGAATTCATCAGTTAGAATAGTAGTGTAGTTTTGCTTTTCTTTTTAAAGCAGCCCAGTAATAAATTTCTTCGTGATGCTAATACAATCTAAATCCCTTTTTGATCTTTTTTTTAAACAGCATTGCTGTCTGCCACAGCCCTAAACTATCTCCTGTCTCTGGTGGCAGTTGTCTTATTTTATATCTACTATACTCATCCAGATGGCTGTTCTGAAAATAAGGCCTTTATCAGTGTCAACATGATGCTGTGTTTTGGAGCATCTGTATTGTCAATTTTACCCAAAATACAGGTATGGATGTTTTTTTTTTCTTTTTACAAATACTTGGACAACATTTGAATGTTTTTGTAAGCAATCTTTTTCCCAAAGCCCTAATTGGTCTCTTTCTCTCTGTACATAGGAATCACAGCCAAGATCTGGCTTGTTGCAATCATCTGTGATCACAGTTTATACAATGTACCTTACCTGGGCAGCAATGACCAATGAGCCAGGTAAGAAGACTAAACAATTTGGTAAACATATTCTCTCCATGGTTTTGGAATAAAAATGACTCTAATGACTCTAGCAGAGCCTTTTTGTTTATTACTTTTAAAGATGCTTGAGGATGTTTATGAATGGTTGGCTGTAGACAGATTTCATGGTAGAGATTAATTGATAGTTGATAGCAATAGCAATATACTTAAACTTATATAGTGCTTTACAGGGCTTTCTCTGAGACTGAGTGGTTTACAGATGTCAGCATATTGCTCACAACGATCTATTTTATCAACTAGGAAGGATGTTGGATCGATTTCCTGGCTGTGGGCAGAATTAGTCTACAGTATTGGATTCTAACCACTGCGCCACCACAGCTCATCATTCTCTTATTCTCCTTCTTTATATATAATGTAATCTACATATTATGCATCTTTAGATGGATGTCCATAAGCATGACTCTATATTGTTTGTGCATTACTCACATGAAGTATTATGACTATTTTAAATACTGATTCACATTGAATGAGGCATTCATATTGGATTCATAGCTTAGAATGTCAATTTCTTATATTCCTCTAGACAGACAGTGCAATCCAAGTTTGCTGAACATAATTGGATATAATACCACAAGCACTCCAAGCAAGGGTCAGCTGGTGCATTGGTGGGATGCCCAAGGAATTGTGGGGCTCATCCTGTTCTTACTGTGTGTTCTGTATTCAAGGTTAGTGGAACTTTCAGAAAACTCTTCCACAAAGTTAACTATGAAACTCTACATTAGCTGGGTATTTAGTAACTGCCCATTTTTCCCTTTGCAGTATCCGAACATCTAATAACAGTCAAGTAAACAAGCTTACTCTGACCAGTGATGAGACAACACTGATAGAAGATGGACTTCCTCGGAGTGAAGGCTCCCTAGACGATGGAGATGATTTACACCGTGCTGTTGACAATGAGAAAGATGGAGTTACTTACAGCTATTCTTTCTTTCACTTCATGCTTTTCCTTGCTTCCCTTTACATCATGATGACATTAACTAATTGGTACAGGTAAGTCGGTTTATAGAAAATTGGGGAAATATAACATTTTTGTGCCGTATGTATTTTTTTTACATATCCCCACTACTGTTGGTTTTGAAAGTGCTTTTGATTTATGAAGCTTGAAATGAGGCAGCAGATCAAGTACTGGACTCCAGAATTGGATCCAGAACTATACATGTAGAATAAGCAGAGCGCTTCTGTTTTGTGCATCCTATTCTAGCCTGTCCTCCATCCATTTTCTCTGCTGCCCTGCCTTACCCCCAATCTCTCTCTAAAAGCCAGAGAACCTTGTGTAGTTTGGTGGGGGTAGGGGATCAATAAAGTAGAAATTGATTGATCCCTGACAAGAGATGGAGGGGAATATCTGTAAACTGCATCAATTATGTTAAGAAAACTGATTTCCTTGTTTGCACAGGTGAATCTAAAAAAAACCCCCTTTCTGCATCTATTATTTTTTTCAGCCCTGACCCTGCCTCTGCACAAATGACCAGTAAATGGCCTTCTGTCTGGGTGAAGATTTCTTCTAGCTGGATTGGTATCATTCTGTATGTGTGGACTCTGGTGGCTCCACTTGTTCTAACAAATCGTGAATTTGACTAAGCTAAGCATCTTTTTTCCCTCCAAGGCTTTTATTGTTTAGTTGCTTATTTGATGCTAATGCTATTCTGTACTAAGAAATAATTGTAAATATGTGTTTGTGTACTTAATACTAGTGTAGGTTATCCTGTTTTTATTATGCATGGCCAATTTTAAAATCAGGTTATCATTACCATGACTGTTTTCCTACTTGAGTTTGATTATGATTGCTGCTAGATTCAGGGCCAAATTAGAAAATGTCAGCAGCAGTTCCACAGGCTTTATTCCACAAAATGCAAGTCAGAAACAAAATAGGAAGATTGCTGCGTTCCTCCAGCACATTGTTGCATATTCTGTTAGCAGTTGTTAAGGTGTTTGTGAAGCAACTTGCACTTATCTAGAGTAATTAAGGTGTAATGAGCTGCCAAAGTGCTACAGCAAGCACATGCAATATCAAAGTATTTGACTTGTTACTTGCAAGAGGTAGAAGTTCAACAAGTAGCAGCTATAGTGTATTATTTTAAAAAAAAAGTTTGAGAAGTGAGGTACCTGGCCTTTTAAAAGCAAAATGAATGTGTGGGATTCACCTGCTTACCATTTATTTCTCCCTTGGTACCTTTTCTTCTAGAGCAGTTGTGATATTTGAATATGTCTTAAGAGGCAGAATGCAGGGGAAAGATCTAAGAGATTCTAAATTTGTAGCAGAAGCATTTAATTTCCCCATCTTTGCGTTTGTTTTTAAAATGGGAATGTAGACTGAGTCCACGAGATTTATTTTTAAACACGGTGAGGGGTAATAGTTTCATCTATATTGGCAATTTTCTTATCTATATGAGGACTCTGCTAAGGGAGAAAAGTAGTAGGAAAGAAATAAAGGGATCAGACCAGTTTAGTCACCTACAATATTGCTAGGATGTTTAGTATAGTCTTTGCCCTTATGATTGAATGAATAAGGGAGGATTGGAAGTTAGTAAGCAGTTTACATTTGTTATCTTAAAATAGCTGAAGGCATTTAAAGTTTAAAGGCATTAATTTGTTGGATTATCCTTGCCTTTCCTTTGAAACTCTTGTGCAGAGGTATTAACTTCACTTTTACAGGAAAAAGAACAAAGCAAGGATAACCAATAGACTGAAGTTATTCCTTTTAAACCTGCACAGATAGCCATTCTATTTAGGACTTGATACAGTTATCACACAAGCATCTAAGAAACTAATTTTTTGCTTCTTGCTGAAGGAGTGTGTTTCTCTGAAAAGTTTAGTTTAACTACAGAGCTTATTTTTAAAGAATTTGAAATATTCATAGTTTTACTTAAAATGGATGGAAAAACTTGAATTTTCTAGCCATGAAAAGTTGTTGCATTTTTGTACACATTGTCTTTGAAGCGAGTGCTGCGTCAATTGTATTAGTATGGCATGTCATTGAAGTTATTTTTGAATCCGCTGAGTTTAAAAAATACTTTAAATATTTAAAGGTATTATTAGGTTGCTGGAAAGCAATTCAAACCAAGATCTAAGGCTCTCATGCCTTTGCTAATAACTAACATAATGTAGGAAATGCTGATAAAATATTAAAAATAGGTGAAAACAGTAGAAACACTAATCTTTTTGGCTTAATGATCTTTCGATTGCAAGTAAGAAAAAATGATCGCTGGATGTATTGGCAGATATTAATATCCGTAAAAACATTTGCATTAAGCAGCTGAGATTTAGTGATGCCATTTGTGTTTTTTTTTTTGCATAGGACATTGAAGAACTTTTAAGTATTTTTATGTCATCTCTTGCTACTAGTTCCATTGAGTGCAGTGCAGGCAGTGTTTACAAGTGCAAAACCTTAGGACTATATACTTAAAAGCTATTGGTCCTGCTTTGCGAAGTACTTTGAAATACTGAGCTTCTGGTTTTTGTTCGTTTGAAGTGTAAATACATTACCCATTGCTCCCAATGTCAGATTTCTCCAGTTCAGTTTCAACTGCAGGTATCTTCTCGAAATTCCTGAGCATTTGTAATTGTTTAAATTTATTCACTGTAATACACAGGCTGATGAAGTTGAACTTAAATGCAATTACTGCTTAGTTGTTTTGAGTGTATATGCTGTAGTTATAAATAAAACATTCATAATGGCTATTTTCTCTCGATACTGCTTTTAATGTGAACCTTTTGGATTACTTCAATGTAATTGTAAGCACCATGGTTGAAAAGACACGCTTCTTGGGACCTGCCAGATGGCACTCTCTCATAGTTGGGACCTGCATCATTTTGCTTCTGCTGGATCTCGCAGGACAGCTAGAAACTACTGGGGAGAGATGGCCCCAAGCCATAGAAAGGCTTTAAAGGTATCCATCAGCACTTTGAATTGCACCTAGAAGTATATGTTGGATAGGATACTTTTAAATAATATAATACCACATACTTACTTTTTATACTAAAATCTCTCTTGGAAATGAAAACTTAAGTGTGCATTATTAACATATACTTTAGTTTTTAAGATCAGTTTGAAGGTGCAATGCTATAATAGCTCTATTCACAATCTTCCTAAACAGTTTAACAATGTAACTTGAGCTTTTATTAAAAGATGGAAATTCATTCTCATTGGAAAAAGGGGTACAAAACCTAAATTGTATTGATTGCTCATTCTGGCTAACAGAAGCACAACCGTCCACACTGCATACATAAGGAATTCACTGAAATCATAGTTTATTTAGAGGAGAGTGTGCCAAGTACTTAGCTACTATGTTTCCCCCAAAATAACACATGGTCTTTTCTTTTGTGGTGCAAAATAAGCACTAGGGCTTATTTTCTGGGGATGTCTTATTCCCCGTCCCCCGTATACTTTAAGAATACCAGTACGTGGGAGGTTCACTTCTGCTCGCTCATGGTGGGGCAAGAAGCCACATGGCACGCTAGTACCACTGCTGCAAGGCGGGGTGATAGAGCTGCCCCTAGCACCGACTTACCTTAGGGCCCCCACAGCCAGGCCACCCACACCCTGACACTTGCCTTGCAATGGCGGCTCCGGCAGCCCCATTCAGCAGGGCGTCTGCTTACTTATGTGACCACAACAGAGCAGGAGGCTGAGTGATGTTGCAGTGCTGTAGTCATGAGGAGGGGGCTAGAGCTGTCCCACCCACTGTGCACCAGCTTGCTTCAGGAGTCCTGCAGCCCGGCAATCCATGCCGCAACATCTGCCTTGCCTTACAGCTGCCTCACCAGCACGTTGCTCGGCCTCCTGCTCTGTTACAGCTGTGTGAGCAAGCACAAGTGGGCCAGAGGCCATGTGAGGCCCTGCTGGATGGGGCTGCTGGAACCGAGGCGAGGCAGGTGGTGGGGTGTGAATGGCCTGGCTGCGGGGGCCCTGAGAGAAGCCAGTGCAGCACCTCCACCCCCTACCTCACGGCATAAAGAACCAGATGGAATGGCCAGCCGACCAGCTGCGCAGGCATTTAAGTAGGGCTTATTGGGGTGGTGGTGGTTTAGGGCTTATTTTCGGGAAATACGCTATGACATTCACCCAATTGTCCTTTATACGCATATATTTCATAGCTATGTCTCCACTTCTTTAAAGTTATTTAAACACACACAAACTAAAGCTACTGCCATATAGTCTGGCATTTGCAAATAAGTGTTCAAATAAACATTGTTTTTGGCGACCTACCTGGAAACTTTTTTTCCAACTTTCCAGCAGCAGGGTTTTAATGAATTGGGAAAATGATCCAATAAGAAAGCGCTTTCAGTTATTAGGACACGGATATTTGTATAGCTGAGGTTAAAATCCAACTAATTTTTTAGACTAGGTTGATCCCTCTATCCCACAATCAGAAATATCTTCATGCACAACTCCTTTCTGTGGAAAAGATTAACCCAGTCTGGGAGCCAGTCATTCTCCTTCCCCAATCTCTTTCCTTTGTATTCTAATGGCCCTAAAATATATATACCCCTTAAATAAAAGACATGAAGTTAAGTGACACATTACATTAAGTTCTGGTCCCCCTAACAGTTTTATTTAAACAAGGTTGTAAAAATAAAGTAATGAATAGAACTTGGAAATCTATGACCTCCATCAAAAAGTAAAAAAAAATATGCATCAGTCATACATTAGGACCAAAAGTGAACAAGAGATACCATAGTGGTTAATGCAGAGCATCTGATTATAACTATTCAGAAGATAGTTGGTACTTCAAAGTACAACGGCACTTGAATATAATGAACTAGTGTGAGTGAACTGTTGATGGTCTGTGTAAATATTTAAACTGCTCTGATTTTGTAGAAGCAACAGAATCTTTTCAAGTTCCCATTAACTGCTTTCACAAAAAATGCTTACAAAAGATAGACATCCCCCCCCCCCCCAAAAACCACAACCTAAATAAATAGTTTGTCTTCAACATATTGGGTTAGTTGTTCAACAATGGCATATCGGTGTCCATTGGCACAGGAGCAAGTTCACACAAATAAAATAATGTAGCTTCACTGGCTTCTGCTTCTGTCAGAGGCTCCAGACGAACAAGTTTACTTTGGGTTGGTTGAGGATCCAAACTACTTTCAAGGAGTTCATCCACTTCTATTGATTTATCTACAGAAGATGTGGTTTCTTGTGTACTCTCTGTTGCTGTGCTTGGGTTTCCATCAAACAATGCAAGGAGAGGGAAGGCTGTATACTGAATGAGCTGTTTATCTATAGTAGAAGAAAACAAGTCAAACAAAGGCATTATTTTACACAAACAGAAAGACCACATGTAGTTTTACAAAATGAAAGTGAAAAAAAAACCAGAACTCGTTCAATATACTGTAGAAGATTACCAGTATGCATATGCGTTGGTTGCATCTTGTTAATATCTAAAAAATAATTTCCATAAATTGTGAATACTGGATAAGCAAACAATTTTACAGTATGAAAACTCAGTCACCTGTTTTAGAGTTTGAATTAGGCACATTTTGTGAGTCTTCTTGTAGACTGTTACTTTTTATCGTTTCAATTCCCTTTGCTTCTGCCTGCATAAAAGATGAGATGAAAAAAATCTTATACTACAGAACAGAGCCTATCAAAGTAAAATACAGGTAATAACCATTCGTTCTATGATCAAAGTTATAATGTCACTGGACAAATGGTACTTTCAACTGGACCTTGAAGTTATGGTTTTGCAAGGGCTCTGCGATCACGTGATCAAATCTAAGTGCTTGGTAACCTGCCCGCATTTATAACTGCGGGGTGCACTTCAATTTCCCCAAGCCCACCTATCTCCCCACCATTTCTACCCTTATACCTGCCCTGCACTTGAATGTCCCTGCCTCCCTGGGCTCTGCTGTTCCCAGCTGACCTTTGCCATCTTCCTTCACTGCTGATGAGGTGTGCCGGTCTGGCCCTTTGTGAGGCAGGTGCTGGCCACGTGATGCCTTTTTCCTAAGGCCACATGCAGCCTTCCTGAAGTCACATATAGCCAGCATCTGCCTTGTGAGGGGAGGAAGAAGACAGCAAAAGTGAATTGGGGATGGCAAGGGCAATGCAGTGTAAGGGTGCATGTGGGCTCTTTGGCCCCTGGTGGCAGCCCTCCACTTCTCGGCCAAGGTGTATTTGTGTTTGGCCATAGCAGTTACTTAGTTGCACACTGCCCTGCTTGCAAGCCACTGACTTCTTGGTTGGAAGTCAGGAGAAAGTTGCAAGGTGGTCCTTGCTTAAAAGCCCAGGATTCTCCCTTAATGAAGGCAAGGGGATTACCAGAACCACCATAGATAAGCAATGTCATGTGACATTGTGTTTTATGACTGCATTGCTTAGGGATGGAAATTTCAGTCCCGGTTACTGTAATTAACAGTATTCTGCAACAGCATTTAAAAATATGTGAGATGCTATCACCAGAACAAACAATAATATTCAGGAAAAACACAATGACAAGCTACTATTTTGCCATATACCAAGAAGTAATTTTTTGGAATTTTAGAAATCTTTATTATTATTTCCTCTACATATATGAAAATGAGACTGGGGACATTATTACCATAATATACACATTGTAATTTTATTCCTACCACATAAATACTTTACGTTAGTATGTAGAAAGCATTTGGTGCGCAGATCAGCTTGTTTTGGAAAATTTGGTCCTGAACCAAAATATACATATTTCGATACACCCATGGAACAAAATGGAGCTGTTTTGATATGGGCAGAAATGGTTGAAAGGACTGAGGATGGAAAAAGCCAAGATGTTGGCAGATGAGTAGAGACAAGGAAAAAGGAATGTTATTGGAAGGTTAGGAGGTATGGATCAGCCAGTGGAATATGCTATGGCTTGAGGGGAGGGAAAAGAAAAAAAATTCTGAAAAGGTGGTGGGAAAGACAGGCTGGTGGGATGTGCACAATTGGGAACAGCTAAGGAAAGGTGAGGGGAAAAGAACTTTGCCCAATTTTCCTATCCAGATTTTGTTTCATCTGAAACTTGAAACCTCAACCATATTCAAGGTTTCAGTACTGCCAAACTGGGTCCCCTGAAATTGTTTAGTGAAACTTCTGGAATACAGCATCTTGCTGCAGGTTCAAACCAAAATAATTTCCCCAATTTACAAACAACCCTATTTTGATAGTTCTAAAAGCACTGCTATGGAATTGTAATACATTCCTGTAAGGATGTTCTAGATAAGATACAGAATATGGAAACTAGTAAGCCGTGTAAAGAGGCTGAGTTCACTACTAGAAAGCATGGCAATTCAAACGGATAGAACTAGTCTTAAATTATGACCTTGCTAAAATTCAGACTTTTAAAAATATGAACATGTAATGTTTTAACACATTTCATTGCTATGTCAATATAAAACTTACTTTTGTACTATTGATATGACTTGTAGGGTTCATCTGTACGGAACTTGAAAAAAGCTGAACAAAACAAAATGTCACATTTTAAAAAGAAGATTCTAAATAATAAAGTTGGCTATTTTTAAACTGCACCAATGTTTTGTTCATGAAAATATCTACATTAAAAATATTCTTCAGAAAAATACTCTGAACATTTTTTTTCTGAAACTTTAAAGTTTGCAATTGGCATTAATGTAGCACCTTGATTAAATATTTTAAAAGAGAAAGCAGTTTTATAAAATTAAAACAAATATTTACATCCACCAGAAGATCTGGATCTATGCTGAACTGTCGTCCTGACAACATGGCCTGAAAGTCCTCTAAACTGCAATCAATGCTCTCAAGGTAATCTAGGAGTTCCACCCTAAAGGAAAAAGAATACCCTCTAGTTATTTGAGCAATAACTTATTCCCTGCTTGCCACTTTGGACTTCTAAAATAAAATCAAGAAAAATACATTATTCTTTTTCATATAACGTAAAAATATTTGAATATTTTTCTCTATAAGAGTATCAGCTGGTACAAAGTATGAAATCCAAGGACAGCAGCATATAAATACAATTACATGAAGTCCTGGATACAACCACCCAGGCTATCTGAAATTCATCTGTAAGTGATCCTTAATATTTATCGAGAATGGAGACACACATTGCCCATGGAAGTTGATTTGACAGAAAAACCTACTTATTTAGAAATTTAAAGACTTAAGAGTACATGTGCTATTGTGGATTCAAATAAGCACCCAATTATTCTAAAACTACTGAATTCAAAATTCAATATTCTATAGTAAGCATATTGGAATCTCCTGTTCCTAACAGGAAAACAGATAATCAACATATTTAAAACATGTGCAATGTAAAATACATGTACAGTTAAAAGAGGAAGAGAATAAGACGGTGCACAAATTTTAAAACTAAAAATAACATAAGAAAGTAATGCACAACTCACTTTCCAAGAAGGTTGATATTTTGTGAAATCACTCCATTTTCACTAAGAATAGAATCCATCATTGAAACTGGATCTTCTGCTGTTAAAGCTGATTGGTTGTTTAATTGAACAGCACTAGACATTAATGGGTTTGCACCCTCAGAGGAAGGACTCATCGATTCATCACAGGAAATACCAACTGGTTCAGCGCTTATATTTTCTTGAATTATAGGTCTATATTCATCCTCATTATCATCTTCTACTATTACAATGTCAGGACTAGAGCTGCAATACAAATGTAAGATTAACAAAAATAAAGCCTTTATTTTGTTTTTTGATTGGAAGTAAAACTATGAAACCTGTCTTCCTCAGCTTTGCTCAGCCAGCATTTCTGTTTCTATACTTCCCTTTGAATAATTAGAAGTTCAACACATTTTGTGGAGAATACAAAAGGGAGACTAGATATTTACATAACAGAGTCCCACACATTCCATATGCACGTTTTCTTAAACTGAATAATGTGGCATTTTAAAATTTAACTAGTGTATATTTGCATAGGCTTTTAAAAAAAAATCATAATCCATTTCACTAAATCCACCAAGTATTTGCAACACTACATTTATTAGGCATTTAGAACTTTTGCTTTTAAAGCCCTCCCCCTACCAAAAACAGCTGCTAAGTTAGCTCCACAAAGCAAGCCAGGGTTATTAATAATTTTACTATAATTATTACTATTATGGTGATATGAATCAGGCCTTGCCAGATCTAAGCACTACTATTTTAATGAAAATATGTGGATTCTGCTAACTTATCTATAGAATTAAAATTGCAGGCATCAATGCAGAATTGCCCAAAATTGCAATTATGTTTATTACACATATAAATGTTTCTTACTTTGAATCTGAAACAGTATCTTCACTGGTTTCTGGAGTAACAGGTGTCTTTTCTTCATCCCCACTATCATCAGTGATGTCATAAATAATAATATCATCTGACATTTGGTCTCTTTGCTTTAAACCTTCACTCCTGTTATGTGAAACCTGTCCATTTACAAGCTGCAATAACATAATTGCATAATAAAGATAAAAGAGGAGTAAGGATAGAAATGTCTTCAAAGTGAATGACAAACTGTTAAAAGGGCTAAATCCAGAATGCATTTGAAATGGACTTACAAATTATTTAATTCCATAGCTATGCAATTAAAATATGATTTCTAACATGATAATCATTCTTAAATAATTTAAGAGTAACATCTTAACTAAAAGAAATACAGGCAATCCTCAACTAACAATAGTGATTGCTCAAAGTTACAATGACTCTGAAAAAAAGTGACATGACCATTTTTCATACTTAGCATCGTTGAGCATCCCCAGGATCACGTGATCAAATTTCATACATTTGGCAATTGACTCATATTTATCACAATTACAGTGTCCTGGGGTCATATGATCACCTTTCGATAAGCAAAGTCAATGGGGAAACCAGATTCACAACAACTGTGCTACTAACGTAATAACTACAGTGATAAGAAAGGTCATAAAATGGGGCAAAACTCACTTATTTTTGGCTCATTGGTGTAAGTTAAGGATTACCTCTATTGTATTGTAATACAGAGGTTCTTACTCGATTTAGGAGAAAGAAATGAACACACTTGCACCTAATCTCAGCCATAATGAAGAATATTTCATTATTTAAATGGTGATTATTAGTAGTTCTCACTTCTGTCCTGGAGACATCAATTTAAGCTTTCATGGAATAATTCTGTCTTTTATCTCTTCCATCATCCAGCTGAAATCCTATTTACAACTCACTATACAAGGAGCAGTGTTGACTCTTTCTTCACATCTGAGTGACATTAATTACGAAACTCTTAAGAATAGGATTCCAGTTCAGGGTTAAAACAGGGCTTCAGTTTGTTAATATGCTAAGCCATTAATTTAAGAGGCTCTTCTGAGTTTTCTGCTTTTTGACCTGAAGGTCTATGCTGCAACCATCAAAATTAATTAAAGTCTATCCATAACTCCATTTTGTAAAGATAGTACAGTTTGGATTACTGGAATTTAACTAACATTTTACTAGATATAAAACTGCCTTTTTGTCTTTTAAACTACAAAAAATTAATTTTAACCAAAGAATTTAAGGGTACTATGCAACCCACAAAGAAATTAAAAATCTTAGTTTGGGAAATGGAAATATGCCACAAACACAAGAATAATTGACCTCACAAACTTTGTAATTTTCTTTCTAGTGGAACTCAAACATTTGTACTGTGTTGTACAGTTTGGTTTAATATAAACCATTATTTAATGTCTTTGTAATTGAAGTCATTATAGCTGAAGGAGAATTGTTATATTCAACAGAGGAAATAAATGTTATTCTCTTAAAAACAAAATAATGGGCATAAATATGGACCAGCCATGTTTACTAAAAAATGGAATGGTTACAGAAAAGAAATGCAATGGGTAGAATACAGGCAAGTTTATTCCAGTGGAAGCCATTTTTACTGATCAAACGATGGGATGGTGATGCCTTCTATTTCCTGCATCTTGAAAAATGCTCAAGAGAGCGAGCTCTAAGTTTAAGGGCTGACTTAAGGGAGAATGTAGAATATCAGGGTAGAAAAAGTACATCTGTGCAAAGTGACTTGTGGTTGCACAACTTTGATTCTGCAGTACAGGCAGTCCTCGACTACAAACCACAACTGAGCCCAAAATTTCTGTTGCTAAGTAAGTCATTTGTTAAGTGAGTTTTGACCCATCTTACAACCTTTCCTGCCACATTTGTTAAATGAATCACTGCAAACGTTAAGATACACAGTTGTTGAGTGATGAGGCTTCCCTGTTGATGGTTGTTGTCAGAAGGTCACAAATATGATCCCATGGCCCCAGAACATTGCATGAGTCAGTTAACAAGTGTCTGAATTTTGATTACACAACCATGAGGATGCTGCAACGGTCCAAGTGTGAAAAATAGTCATAAGTAACTTTTTTCAGTACCATTGTAAGTTCAAATGATCACTAAATGAATTGTTATAAGTTGAGGGTTACCTGTAATCTGTAGGTCTACAGCCACAGTGAAAATTATTGGAAGTCTCTTCTTAAAACTGCAATCACTAATCTCCTCATATAAAACAAAACTTCATTAAAACTGCTTTTCACCTGTATCTTAAACATCTATATTAAGATAGTTCCCCCAAGGTAGATAACTTTTTACTTTTAAATATGTTTTAAAATTAACTCACATGATGTTTGTTTTCTGATGAGTCTTTGACTATCTGCTGAAATATGTTAGACTTTGAAGCCCCATTAGTATTCAGAAGCAGTGGGCTAAATCAGAGAAAAATACGTTAATGTAGTTGTAAAGGCTACATTAAAAAAAAATTCCCTCCCCCTGGAACTCTCAAAAATAAGCTTACCGTTTGCGTTTCAGACTCACAAGCTGATTATTCTGAACGAGAGTAACAATGAACTGCACAATCTGCAGAAAAAACCAGAATGTTTTGTTGCATTTCAATCTCAAAGAAAATTACATACCTCTGTTGAAATAAATCTCAACTTAACAGAATGTGTTAATTTACATTGGAAATTAAGTTTCTTTTGCATAAGAGAACAAATTGTTAACCAAGTTGCACAAAAACAAAATAAGTTAATAATTTATTTGGATCTCTTCAGCAAATTCTCAAACATAAAAGCCTATATTTCAAGATTTATTCCAACTTTCAGATTGAGATAACATAGATAGAGTGCTCTACAGCACGAGCACTATCACTTTAGGGCCATGTCATTCCTTGATTCTTCAGGTGGCTTGGACATGTGAGAAGAGCTGGTTCAGGAAACTATCAACACCTCTGTGGTTCCTTGATACCTTTAAAGAGATATTGGTGCCCTCCCTTCTGAAGAAACATTCCTAAAGTAAACAATATTAGGCAACTATTGTCCTGCTTCTAATCTTGTCCTTTGAGGAAAGTTGTTGAGAAAATAATGTGTTTCCAGAGGCAGATGCTCTAGATTTAACAGATTATATTTAACAGATCTTTTTGAGCAATCCTAGAAATAAACAAAATGGGATTGGTTGTTTTAGTAGATGACCTTTGACACAGCTGTCTTGATCCTCCCTGACCTCTGAGGAACTTTCTAGACTGCCTACTATGGTTGGGGATTCAAGACATACAGTGGTTCCATTCCTTCCAAAACAAGCAGCTCCAGTCAATGGCAATGGAGGAGAAAAGGCTGGTTCCATGGATGTTCCCTTGTCAGCTTCTACAGGGATTGAATCTCTTGCCCCTGTTGTTTGACATGTACATGAGGCTGCTGGGAAAGATCTCCAGATAGTCTCTGTGAGGTATATTTTGCCCTTTGGAGCAAGCAATGAACATTCTTTTCCACATTCATTATAATTTTTAGAAAGTTATCTGTATTAGTGTAATATATTTTTTTAGTAACATCAAATTCACAAATAAAGCACTTGCATTAATAACTTGAGCTAGGGTTTCTGCAATGATGGATAGCCAATACAAAAGCATTTGAAATAATTCCTACATTACAATGTAGCCTAAAGTATAAAATATTCTGCAGAAGTAATAAGACTTTCCCACATATATTCCATATCTGCCCTGATTTATTCTAGAAATTCTGATTTTAGAGAAATTTTTACTTTCCAATTGCTGTCAAGAAAAATTATTTAACCTATCAATTTGTATTATATTCACTAAAGCCATTTTCTTTTCTTTCACATAGATTATATATGAAAACGAATCTGAGAAAAATTACCTTTCGAATAACTTGCTGCTGCTGTAGATGTTTTGCTCTCAATTCTGCTACCTCTCGCCACAGAGATTCATTTTCTCTGTTTCAAGACATTCATAGTTAGTGCAAAGATTAAAATGTTTGCATGTGAACATTAGAAATATATTCTGAAAAACAATATTAATAATCAATAATATGACACAGATAATCTCTTCTATTGGTATGAGACATAATTTTTAAGGTTAAAGTAGAAATTTTCATGTTAAAATGTTTGATATTAAAAGGCCAGTTTTCCCTCACACTGACTAACGTGTATTTTACCTCTTAAGTGCAGAAAGCCTGGATTCAATGGTTTCTTGTTTACTTTGAACCTTCTGAGCACTGCTTATAATTTTAGACAGATCTTCTTGGCGAATTTTATTTTCTTCAGGCTTCGAGGAAGAAACCTGTAAAAAAAATCATTCCAGATATAAATGAGTAATAATATACAAGTTGATAATAGCTTGAAATAGGTCTTCTGTGATAACAGAAAATGAAATTTGTTTTGGAAATGAATTCCAAAATACAATGATGCCTATGAGATATGCATAATATAGGTGAATTTCAGCAAAAGGTGTTCAAAGATCTGTAACACCTTTCACTAACCTTTCTTTTAATATGTTCCAGTAAGTCTTCCCGTCCTTGTTTGAAATAGGGATGTTGGAACTCAACAGGACCATCTCTTTCCAATTTAACAATACCAGAATCCACATGGACCACTTTACGGAAACCATCTAAAAAAATTATATCCACAATGCAAAAATCAACAGGAATATTCAAAGGCCTCATTCAATACTTACACAATTATCAAAACTGCAATTCTTTTTTTGTTTTTTGTTTTTATTTTTTTACCAACTTTACATTTATAGATATACCATAATATCAACATGTTACACATTTATGCATGTATAAAACTGCAATTCTTGTGTAAACAGTTTCACTAATGCACAACTGTCTTATAATAATAATAATAATAATAATAATAATAATAATAATAATAATAGTAGTAGTAGTAGTAGTAGTAGTAGTAGTAG
>JANHGD010001499.1:122323-133347 GCA_027560375.1 Imantodes cenchoa
GTGGCTCCTGGTGTTTTCTTTTCTGTGGGAAATGGGTCCAAATGGCTCTTTGAGTGTTTAAGATTGCAGACCCCTGCTCTAAGTTCTCAAGATACAGCACTTAATAGCATTCCTCTTCCAGTTTTATCCCAATAACAACTTTGTGAAGTAAATTGGCTGATAAACAATGATTAAAGTCACCTAATTAACTTCCATGATTGAGAATTCTCCATCCAGGGGATTCTGGCAGTTGGAGTCCATATATCTTAAAGCTTCTGAGGCTGACAAATATTTCTCTACATGCTCCCTCTTGACTTGGAACTTGCACATTCTGGCCTATCAAGGCAACCTTGGCATTTCTGCCCCTTGCTTTCCTTAACCGGTAGGCCCCATTCTCTATGGTAGACAGAGCATCCAGTACCTGGATGTTCAGGGACTCCACAAGTGGGACCCATGGGAAGGAAATGCTTCATCTTTCACATCTGCACTCCTACTAGTTACACAATTGGCATTTGTACTAAATGGGCACTACTGCTGTTTGCACATGTAATCAGTGTATGGGATGATGGGATGAAAGCACAGGATTAGATAATTCCTCCCCTATGCTGGAGTTTCCTTCCCCTATGGTGATGTTGCAGAGCAAATTTCAAAGGTAAAGATTTTTTTTCCCAATCAAAGTTGATTCCAGGTAATTTCATGGACACATCTGTCACATAGCTTTGTTGGGCAACATTTGAAAGTGGTTTCTTACTGTCTCTTGATTTCCCTATCTACTTTATAGATTTGGGGTTTTCTGGGTGATCTCTCATTCAATTTAGATGAGCTTTTATGATATAATTCAAAATTGGCTAAGTATTGTCACTTTTATTGGCTTACAAATCCCATATTGTGCCCATAATGATTTCCTTGTTAAATCGCAAGGGCAACGTGAAGCCAGGCCCTGGTCTTTGTTCTACTTCTGAAGACCCTTGGACACTTTTGAATCAGACAAATGATTTTCACAGAAAAGATCCAAAAGAAGAATTTTACAATTATGTTAAAAAGAGTCATGATTTCTCCAAAGGTTTTGTTTCCCTAGTAAGTTAGGAGTTTTCCATTGACCATATCTGTGGCACTTACAAAAGCATGTCTATAAAAATACATTGGATTTTAGTGTAGGCACATTCATAACAGCACATTGCCCTATTTTATCTTTGTTTCCAGTTATATTAATGCAGAACTTTAAAACTGTACCTATTCTTTTACCTCTATTGTATTTTTCCAGTTTATTTGCTGAGATTTTAAAGAATGTTATTTTGTTTTGGGATAAAATATATATTGGATAACCTTCGTATTAAAATGAAAAAGAACTCCTCCATTAAAGTTATAAAACCATTTCATTATGGTGATATATTTTAAAATAATATGCATAAACATTTTTCAAAGATATGCAAGTAAGATTAGAAAAACTCTAGAAGTATCTGTTGCAGTTCCTTATGAGTAATTTCTTATTTACTCTGCTATCCACTTTGCTAAGTATGCAGATGTACTATAACAGGGGTCCTCAAACTACGCCCTGCAGGCCAGATATCACCCACCAAAGCCATTAATCTGGCCCGCATGGGATCACGAGGCTACCCCGCCCACATCACCCCATCTACACGCCAGCCCCCACCCACCTGCTGGACGCTGAGGAGGCCAAAAATGGGATGCACAGAGGTCCCAGGAGGCCAAAAGTAGGCTCGTGTTTGGACAGCAGAGTGGTTCTAGAGGCTGAGGAGGCCAAAAATAGGCCCAGTTTTCGGCAGCAGAGTGGTTCTGGAGGCTGAGGAGCCCAAAAATGGGCCCATTTTTAGCCTCCCCGGCCTCCAGAGAGAGAAGGAGGGATAGATGGAGGAAAGTAGGGTGGGAGAGAGATACATACATACACACACACACACACACACACACACACACACACACATAACTCACACCCCCACAAGGCATCCACATCTCTTCACTAACCTGCTTTCCACCCCAGGAGCATAACAAATTAAAGTTTAATTTGTGTGCATTGTTTAATGGGCTGCTAAACTGGCCACACCCACCCAGTCACATGACAATTATCAAAACCCACCCAACAGTTCTGGCCCCTCAAGAGTCTGAGGGACCGTGCATTGGCCCCCTGTTTAAAAAGTTTGAGGACACCTGTACTATAGATTTTGTATCATGTGTGTTATCTTAACTCAGAAGTAGGTTTGTTGTATAAAAATAAGGGACAATTACAATGATTTTTTTCCAAGTTTTAAAGACTTTTGATTTTGGTTACCTTGTTAAATACCTGCTCCGATTTTACTTACACACTATAATGTCTCAATGATACCAGTTATATCTTGTTTATATCAAACATCTACTAATTTCTATTGTTCCGATTATTATATTCACTATTTGTTTTAATATTTAATATATTCGGCAGCAAAGTGATCAAATGAGTTTCACAGACAGTGGAATATTGTAGAATATATATGCATGGATTAGTCATTCCTCTACTTTTGCACAAATCATATATTTCATTGTCTATAAATATCCTGAACTAATATGATTCTTTTAAAGATAAATGCAGGTTCTAAAGTATTTTGGGCATGTAATTTAATAAAGATTTTTTTTTTAAAAGATTTAATACAGAGTAGCCTAACAAGCTAAGCTGAAGTATCATTTTGTTTTGTTAATGAAGTAGAATATATGAATCAATGTTATATATTAACTTTATAGACAGATCATATTTTCAAAGGCATGGCTTGGGCTATACGTATTTTTTCTTCATATTCTCATATATATTAACACACAGAGACATATGTTCAGAATTGCTATTATTTAAAAAGGGGAAGATTGTAGTCATAATGTATTCTTCTGGAGTTGTCAAGGAACATAATTTTTACCTTCTCCAGTTAACATGACTCCAGTGCTCTTTTCCTTTATTTTATTTTTTTCTAAACAGTACTAGCCAAAAAAGTGATGATGATTATGAAGATTATACTACCAACAAAACCTGGGTGTTGACTCCCAAAGTCCATGAAAGTGATGTTACCCTCATTTTAAATGGCCTGCTGGAGGGGTATGACAACAAACTGAGGCCAGATATAGGAGGTGAGAGTGTTGTGTTTTAATTATTTATTTTAATGGTAATTAGATGGAAAAGGGAAAATGTTATCTATGTCATGTTTGGCAGTCAGTATCTTTTGTGAAAAATCAATGTTTTCTTTAATAAATTTATATCTTTAACATGTTACAGCTCACAGTGATTTTGAAATATTAATAGCATCTTATTGTGCAACATGTTCACTTGTTGATCTAAGGGTCTTGAGTCTAAACAGTAAAGTGGGAATTGGCTTCAGTGGCAAGGTGTAAGTTTGAGAAGGATATTATATCACTCTGAACAGTTTGTATCTCCATTGAACTGTATCAAATAAGGCTGATGTTGTTCATGGTTCAAACCATAGAACCTGGACTTAACTGGTCAGGCTCTATCTTTGCAAAAGATGCTCTTTGCAGGCAAACATTTAACTGAATTTAACAAGATGCTTTCAATGGTATTAGACTAAAATCATAATATAATGTCTGGGTAGAAGAGAATAAGGAATCATAGCAAAAAGAAGATTGTGTTGATCTTACAGCAGTGTAGAAAAATGAAATCAGCTTCAGCACTAGCAATAGTACCTAGACTTAAATATTGTTCCATAGTACTTTACAACACTGTCTGAGAGCCAACATATTGCCCCCAACAACTGGGCCCACAGTTTACTGACCTTGGATGGATGGAAGACTTAGTCAACCTTGAGCCGGTCAGGATCGAACTCCTGGCAGTGGGCAGAGTTGGCCTATAGTACTGCATTTCAACCATTCCACCACCACAGCTTTAAAATGAAATCAGTTTTATTTAATAAATAAAACCAAATAAATAAAAATCCATTCTAATGTTGTCAAGGAAACAGTGCATTAGCATTGTATTTGTCCTGACAGCCTTGGGAAGCCTGTGTTAGCAAAATAGCATGATCATAAACAAATTGCTCAACCATATCTTTCAGGGAAATCACCAAGAACAGAGTAAGGTGCCTCTCAGATGATAAACAGGAACTGTTAAAATAATCTATTCCAAAAAGATAAAAGTAACAGGAAAAAAATTAGGGAATGATTACTAACCATCCTTTTTTTTAAAAAAGATTTTTTTTAAATTTTTCACCAACTTTACATAAACATCCATACATATGCCATAATATTAAAACATACATAATTATACATTTCTGTCCAAAATGCCATAAACAAATATCCTAAATTTGCACCTTTTGTACTTTTATCTCCTATTTGTTTTCCTTCTATATTTCATACTACTCTCCTCCCTCTATCTCCCTTTCTTCCCTCTACCTTCTTTCTCCCTTTCCCTCTTTTCTACTTCCCTCCTCCCTCTCTCCCCTTTCTTTCTACTTCCTCCCTCTTATCCTTCCCTGAGTACCTCTAATCCATTTTATAGTTAGCAGATGTGCAATTCAAAACCCTAACTTCATTCCAGCATCAGTGCTACTCTTAAATTTATATATTCTCCTTTATCCATTATATATATTCTTGTATGTATGTATGTATGTACATCAAAATCTAATTCAAACCATCATGTACCAATCTAATGTTGAATTAACTTATAAAAATCTTTTAACAAGATAATTATGCTGATTAATTATACACACTTGTACACAACTAATAGTGTTGACATGATTGAATGTAAAATAATAATTCTAAAAATATTTATAACATTCCACCATCAATCTTATATAAGAACTTTATACCCTACTTAATTATACACAATTATCTAACCCCTCTTCCTTTCTATTGACCTTCCCCTTTTCATCCATTCTCTTTTGGTCTCTCAAAAATTCCACTTCTTGTAGGTTTTTCCCTTCCAACCCCTCCTCTTAACTTTTTCTTTTTCTTTCTTTTATTTTTATGCCAATAACCTCTTTTTTTCCAAATTTCTTTTCTTCTTTTGAGTATATTATTTGTGTAAGTCGGCTCTCAATTCCTCCTAGTCTCTTCTCCCTGTTACCCCCTTATTTTTTAATTGTTTCTTCTGATACCAATGTTTCCTTCTTACTCTTTTCTTATCATTGTAAATCCCAGTGTAATCAATCTGTTTTTTTATTTTCAGTCCCTTTTTCATCTGTGTAATCTCCTTGTTCTTCATTTTCATTTTCCACCATTGTAAATTCTTATGATCCAGCTTCATTATGATCTTTATGATCCAGCTTCAGGAAGCTGGTGCCTGCTCCCTCGGGGGTGGGGTGGGGTTTGCAAGCCTACCCGACCACCAACTGATGCCTCTCTTCTTCACCACTCCTCCAGGGCAGATCTGACCTGGTTCCAATCTGGTTCCAGGTCTCCAAACAGCTGGGATTCGGGGTTTCCCGCAGAGCACGGGAGACACCCATATTACTGCGATGTTGGCCATGCCCCTTCCTTCTATTATTAACCATCCTAATGTAACAACTAAGGTAACAACCATTAGTCAATGCAAAACACATGAGAATGGGGTGAGCTAGGATCTTTGGTTGCCTGAAACAATGAACAAGGTTTCACTTTCTCCCATTTCATATTCAAAACCAGTGTGACTGGCAGATGAATTTATTTCAACACCATCAGTATCTCCGTGTCTTTCACTGTATAAAGCTGCAACAATGTAGAGAGTCTCTTACATCTAATTCTGCTCTTTGAGCCTTGCATTGTTGTTGCTCCCTGGCATATATACCTTGAATCAACTACAACCCAGTGGCTGCAGTAAAGCTGGCATTTCTTCATTCTAATAGGAGCCTTTGTTTGTAGAAAATCTACTTAAGTGGTTTTTAAAAAAGCCTTTTTTTTCTGCAGCACAATGCCCTTCTGGTGGTTCAACTCTCTGAAGGTAATAGGAATTTGCAGCAGAGCAGGGGTGAAATTCCAAAATTTTCCCTACTGGTTCTGTGGGCGTGGCTTGGTGGGCATGGCAGGGGAAGGATACTGCAAAAATCTCCATTCCCATCCCACTCTGGAGCCAGCCAGAGGTGATATTTGCTTATTCTCCAAACTACTCAAAATTTCCGCTACTGGTTCTCCAGAACCTGTCAGAACCTGCTGAATTTCACCTCTATAGCAGAGGTAGGGATGTTGAAATAGTTTCAAATGAGTTAGCAGTAGAGAAAGAAAAGCCAGAGGTTTCAACTATTTGTGTGTATTTGTTATATTTTATTGTGCATCATCCAGAATCATTGCTGTAAAATGGGAGGCTATAAAAATTGTATTTATCTATCTATGTATAAATAAATGAATGGCTTTGTTAATGATAAAAGTCAAAGAGCACAGTGAAAAAAATGAGACTAAAGGTAACTATAAAGACCAAATTTGTGACAACAGGTACAATCTTAGATTTGACAATGAAGAAAATGAAGCAATAGATAACTTCTGCCTTTTATGATCAAAAATAAAGCCAACCATCAGCCAAGAAATGTGCCATAGATTGGCACCCCATAGAGTAGAAAACCATGGAAAAGACATTAAGATGCCAGGATGTGTCTATGCATACAAAAGTCACGATCATGCAGGAAATTGTTTTTCCTGTGACTGTCTATAGAAGTGAAAGTTGGATTTGGAAGAAACAGTTTAGGAAGAGTGTTAACACTTTGAACTCTGGTGTTGGAGAAGACTCCTGTGAATATCAAGGATAGCCAAGAAAACAAACAAATAGATTATTGAACATATCAACCCAGAGTTCATACTTGGCACAAATGACTAGTCTGAAATTATCCTACTTCAGAGACACTATGTGATGTCCTACTTCAAAGACATTATGTGATGTCCATGGCATTATATCCATAATGTCTCCAGAGACCAAGGACATCACATAATGTCTCTGAAGTAGGATAATTTCAGGCTGGTCATTTGTGCCAATCTAAGAAAGATCGGAAGAAAAAGAGGACAACCAACAACAAGGTGGACAATTACAACACCAATGGATGCACCAGTGGAAGACCCAAAGGATCAGATTAGTCTCAGATCAGTGCTAGTTTGATGGCACATAATCAATCTAATGATTTGGATAGGATAAACTGATTTGGATAGCCAAAAGGAGAAGCTGAAAGAAGCAGTTTTGGGTTTTAGCCTAGAAGGAAGGAGTTAGGAGAAGATGAGAAAGCTCCTACCCTGGGACTCTGTGCAGACAATTGCAGTGTGTTATTTTGCCAAGAGTGGGGAAGAGCTGGGCTATTTGGTTTGACATGAATTGTGCTTTTGGAATGGATGATGCCTCTAAGGAGGCTTATATGCTCTAGGAAAGAAGACTCAATTCAGAGCAAGTGTTCTTTGTGGACACTGGGGTTTTTTCTGGTTGAAATGAATACCTTAGTGTTATTATTGAATCTGTGTTATACAGTTCCCGAGTTTCTGCACAGTTTCCTAATGATACAACAAAAACTTGAAAAAAGTCACAGCGAGAGAGATTTTTTATTTCCCTTATTGGATGTCACTAGGAGGGAAGTTGTCTTTTAAAGCCCTTGCTAATGGAAACTTGGGGAGCAGGGTTTTTTTTGTTAAACAAAGGAGCTGCTTGGGTAACTACTAGAGAAATCAGCTCTCAAACTTAGGGTTTCTGTCCAGGTAAAGCAGGATTTATATATTTAATTAAAGTTATTCCATTAAACAAATAATTCATTATAATGATGGGATTATGAGAAACATGGATTCAGGAAGTGGGAAAGAATAATGAAAACTAAAGAGCCAGAACTACAATATGAGATGATACATTGAAGAAAATGAGGGATTGGTCAAAGACGACATTTTATTTGGGACCGAGTTATCTTAGTTCAATGGCAAGAAGTGGTGATTGCTGTGACTAGAGGAGAAAATTCCTCTCTTCACATTTTTAGAGAAAATCCATCCCAAATTTAAAAACAGTCACTTGAGGGAGGAAAATAGATTGACAGTTTGTCCAGAACTGAAAACTTGAGACTTGTTCGTTCATGTTTAGCAGAAACATGCCATGTAGTGTTACAGTAAGGAAGTGATGGTAAATATGAGGTGTCTGTTTCTCCTTTTCTTGGTATCGATGGGACAGTCATGCTGTGTTAATGAGAGCAGCAGAGAATGGAATACTCCAGTTTCACTATTATTGAGAGAGAGAAGTACATATGAATCAAAACTGAAATCCTTTTGTGAAAGTTAATGAAGAATGTGATTGATTAAAAGAGGTTATAGAAACAAAATATTATCTTTGAATATTTATTTATTTAATTAAAACATGCATATGGCCACCAGTCTTAGGTTGAACTCTAGGCATTCCCAATCAAATATAAATCCAGACACACTTGATTGTAGTTTGATTAAGGATTATTATTTATAATTATTAATTCTAATTAATTATGCAATAATACAGATGTAATGAAAATCCATCCCACCCAGACATATTAGATTTTAGTCTAATTAATAGTGTACTATGATTATTTATAATTACTAATTATAATTAAGTATGCAATAATGGGGATGGATGAAAATCCACCCTACTTGTTTAGTGCAGAAACTAATTTACATAGAATTACAATATTAATATTGTATTTGCTGATGGAAAAAGATAATATTTCACATACTTCAGCTCTGTATTTTCTCTATATTCTGGGGCACAGTAATGTTTCATTTAGTATTCTTTTAAGCAACCTGGATGTTAAGATTTGTAGGAAGAGTGGTTTGTATCTACTATGGTATATTTGTCTAGTAAGCAAATCCGCATGTTCTATTTCCTTCATTATTGCTAAATATATTTTAAAGGCTTCATTCATTTTAATGTTATTTACTGTAGTGGAATTAGTGGTTCTTTATTATATATTGAATATATATAGTTATGCTAAGCCCGGCATCATGCATTTGAGCAATGTGAACAGAGATCCAGGGAATCTGCAGCAGAGTTTGTGGCAGTCCTTTGCCAAGCTCCATGCCAATGCAAGTTCCCTGATCTGGAAGATCATCTCAAAAACAGGCTTGTTTGCATCCTGCATAATAGGGAATTACAGCAGTGCCTATTCGCCAAGGAGAAACTGACTTTCCAAGATGCATTGAAGGAGGTTATGGCAGATGAGGCTGCCGGAGGGGCCATGAAGGCTCTCCAACCACCACCAAAAACACACACCTGCTCCCCAGCAATCCACAAAGAGATGGCAGAAGACTCGGGGAAGGTCAGTGAAATCAAAGACATCAATCACTTGCAGAGAGAGCCACCCAGAAGACCATGCTCCAAAGAGCAAACAACTCCACTGAGCTTTGCAAACTGCGAGGGACAGCATGAAAGAGCAGAGTGCAGATTCCACACAGCAGTATGTCGTGCCTGTGTAAAGCAAGGTCATATTGCCAGAGTTTGCAGAGGTCGTCAAAGGGAAACAAAATCTGTGACACAGCAGCACAAAGGGAAAGGGCCCCCAAGACAGAACAGAATTGAATACGCCTTGGGAAGGCGTAGCATCCAACGCACAGGGGCCCAATGCCCCATCAAAGAAATGATAAGATTCCAACTAACACTTAAAGAGGCCCCATGCTCCATGGAGCTAGATACTGGATCAGCCCTGTCCATTATCTCTTCCACAACTTTTGACCACATATGCAAATGTAGCTGACAGCGGATCCCGCTCAAATCATTGAGCTTAGTGCTACGGATTTTCAGAGTCACTGTGTTCCCATAAGGGGTAAAGTTACCATTAGAGTACAATTCAGAAAGTTTGAGGTTTCCCTCAGTGTAGTGGTCATAGAGGGGCCCCACACCAGCCTCATAGGACTGGACTGGTTCAAGACCCTGGGCATCAGGGTAACGGGCAACCATTGAACCCAAATAGCCAATCTAGAAGTGGTATGCCAACAATACGCTGATGTATTCAGCACTGAACTGGGGCAATACAAAGGGTCACACATTGCACTCAACAGTAGTGCAACAGCAGTAACTCCAATCCAATTAAAATCGTGCAGGGTTCTCTTTGCATTGAAGCCTAAAATTGATGTGGAACTAGACAAGCTGGTACAGCAGGGAGTGCTCCAACCTGTGGACTGTAGCCGTTGGGAGACTCCCAAAGTGATCCCAGTTAAGCCTAACAGGGATGTTTGCATCTGCGCAGACTACAAGTGCACCATAAACAAGGCACTACAGCAGCATGCTTACTCTGTAAGCCACATCCTTGCCTTGCTCCAGGGAGGCCAAATCTTCACTAAGTTAGACCTCATCCAGGCCTACCAGCAGCTACTGATAGATGATGCTACCGCAGAAGCACAAACAATAGTCACACACACAGGTGCATTCTGAATGCACCATTTGCAGTTTGGGGCAAGCATAGCACCAGGGTTGTTCCAAACTATTATGGAATGAACACTGAGGAACATTCCCAGCATCTTCCCGTACCTTGATGACATCCTGATCATGGGGTAATCAGCGGCAGTCCTGGTGGAACGTCTCTGCACAGTACTCCAATATTTCCACGAGGCAGGCCTAAAACTCAAGAGGGAAAAGTGCCAGTCTACAGAATTCCTGGGTTTCTGCATCAATGTTGCCAGAATCCACCCATATGAAGCAAAGCTAAAGGCAATTCAGCAAGCTCCCACATCAAAATCCAAGGGGGAGCTCCAAGCATTCTTGGGCTTGCTCAATTTTACCACTCCTTCCTACTGCATAAGGCTGTCCTGGCAGAACCACTACACCACCTACTGGACAAACAAGTGCCCTGGGTCTGGTCAAGCACTCAAGACAAAGCATTCAAGGCAGTAAAATCATTGATATCCTTGGACTCTGTCCTAGCTCATTTCAATGAAACCCTATCAGTAACACTAGCCTGTGATGCTTTGCCATATAGCATTGGGACAGTACTAAGCCACAGGATGCCAGATGGTAGAGAGGCCCCCATCACATACAATTCTAGAATGTTATCACTGGCTGAAAGGAACTATGCCCACATAGATAAGGAAGCCCTCATCATAGTGACCAGCATTAAGAAGTTCCACGACTTCTTATATGGATGAAACTTCACCATCTTTACACACCA
>JANHGD010001499.1:143981-154617 GCA_027560375.1 Imantodes cenchoa
CAAGTCAGTAGCAGCAGCGCATGGTTTGGAGAACTGGTAATGGTGGCAGAACGAGGCTCCACCCACCTGCCCGGATGTCAGTTACTTCCTGGTTTTAACCCTCTGCGCATGTGCAAAGCCTTCTGTGCATGACCAGTGGGTCAAAAATAGGATGTGACATCAGCACATGCAGCACGCGCACTTCCGAATCAGTACAGAGGGTAAGTAGATTTCACCCCTGTGGACAACCCAAATGCTAAGGACATAATTGAATTTTTGATGAGATTTACAGGGAGTGAGGGCAATCATGCAAAATGAATAAGGCCTCAGCGCTTGGTATTACAATTTCCATTTTTGTTTTTCTTTAGGTTCTAAGAAAGAATTTTTAATGGTATTAAACCTACCTAAAGTTAGTTTAGTTCATTGATTAGCCCATAGGCCATATCAAAATACATAGCTCCAAACACAAATTATTAATAAAATCCTATAAAAACAATTTAAAATGAAATTGGAGTAAAATATAATACTTTCATATATAAATAATTGAAATAAGATAAAATTATATTTCAGTATCACCTCTACAATTTACCCCTATCAGTCCCACATATGCCAATCTCAATTGATCCATTTTACTCAAGTACTATGCTGTATTAAATGTTGTTTTCAAATTCTGGCCGCACATAAGTTACGTTGTTTTAGTAAGGGTTTCCGAAGGGTCATTTATATGAACCAAGGTACCTGTCTCTTACCCTCTTATACAAACAACAATCAAATAATGTGTGAGCCAAGTCTTCTGCCTCTGCTGTTTCAAAAGTGCAGATACATCCATTTATGGTATAGAATGGAATCGCTCATACACGACCATTTTATCGAGTTGTTCGAAACCTACTGAAAGATTTAGACTAAAGCTTTCATGGACTTCTCACTTCAAAATTACCATCAGTGTTTGGCAGTTATGGCCTGGAAGGGCATTGGGAGACACAAGAATGGTATTGAGGCCACAGATTGCTTCACTTGCTTGAATGATTCTGTCATGGAAAATATGGAAAACGGCAGGCAAAAGTATAAACTCTAAGCATCAATTCAGAAGTTTTAACCTAGGCTAAATCATCTACATTCTGAATATACAGTAGTCGTTTCTTGAGCAATACGAGGAAGAGAACACATGAACATGATTTATTGGAGTCTGTCATCACAAAATGATATTTTTATCACGTTGCACGATAAAAAGATATTCAAGGACTCCTCTTGTGATTCAATGCCACAACTTCTTTTCTAATATACTTCTGGAGTGGCAGCACTCCATTTTGCTTGTGCTTGGATTGCAGCAATAAATAGAGTAATCACTGACTAAATGATGATTGATTTTCTCTGTAGGGTAGATAAGAGGTCTTATAGTTACATCTTTCCATTTTACCTTGTACTGTATGATCTTTAGTATGCACATGTAATAAACTCTGAAATGACAAAAGGTCAGCAGTTCAGAAAGTTGGCCCAATGCTTTATTTGGGGGGAAAAAATCAGTTAAGGTTATAAAAAAAAATCCAGTTGGTGACTTAATGTACTCATCAAGTTATTATCTTTTATGTGCCATAGATTCCTTAGCTTGGAAAGCACATTTTCAAAATAGAATTGGGAAGAGTATAATTCATGCTTTTACACATTTGATCTTGAAACCTATTATGATATCAGAACAATGTTTGAACTTGGAAAGTGTTTTTTTTTTAATTCGACGCCAGTAGTGATGGTAGGAATGGGAATAGGAATAAGGAGATGGTGATGGTGGTGGAGGTGGTGGAGCAGGAGGAGTTCAAACTACCTCCTGAAAGCAACAAGCTTGAGCATGTGCTCTATATCCCAGAATTGTGATACTTGCAGTATTTTTGGAGGGAGGAGAGTATGTGGAAATTGTGCTAATTCATGATCAGAATAATCCTTTAAAGGCAGTCTTGCCAATTAACAAATTATCCATGGTCTTATTCTGGATACAGAAGGGATGATTGCAATGAAGTGGTAAGACTTTAATTAGCATTGGTACTTCTGAAATATTTAATTCCAGAATAAACAGAGCTTTAGTTAGCCTAAAATGGAAGAGGGTGAAATGATTGTATTTAGGGAAGCAATTATAGAAAGAGTGTGTTTGATTAAAAAAATAGCTAAATCTAATTTGAAGACCTTCTGCCCTCAGTGAAGGCAGGTTACCTGCACAACCTTCTTTATAGAGGAAGGATTAGTAAATTCAGACATTGCTTAATTATATCCTACAGTTTAGAATATGAATATGAAAAAGAGACAAATGAAAGCCTTAACTTGGTTTCTCAAGTTGGTAATTATAATGTGCAAAGAACATTTGATCCAGACCCACATTTTAAAAATATATTATTTTAGTTTTTGGAGCTGCAGAGAAATTTCTCCTCCTTTTTTTGTTCAGTGATTTGTTTTATTGAGTTGTTTCACAGATGCTTAAACGCCTTTATTTAACACCTTTCTAGGACAACAATCCAGGGGTGGGTTCCTCCCAGTTCGGATCGGTTTGCCTGAACCGGTAGTGACCCTCTGGTGACATCATGATGATGTCATTGACCTGGTTCGGTCGGTGCTGGTCCGTGGGCACTGCCATTTTTTTTTAAATTTTTTTAATTTTTTTAATCTTCTGACCATGTGCAGAAGTCAAGTTTCTGGCACTGTGCATGCAGTCGCCATCTTGTTTTTGGCTTTTTGGGGGGGGGTTCGGCACTGCGCATGTGCACACGTGCAAAGTGCATGTGTGCCCATAAGGCGTGCCCACGTGGCAAGGGAGGAAGCGAACTGTCAGCGAGGTAAGTTAGAACCCACCCCTGACAACAACAACAACAAAAGCTGAAAATAAAAAAATGTGGACTTTACTACGCAGGTTCAACTAAACAATCTGGGGGTGCTCTGGCATTACAAAATGGAAGACAAAGATTGCAATTGTACTATCAGTGAAAGATATAAAATAATTCCTTGCATAAAGTATCTTATTTCTGGCTCAGTTTAAGAGTTTATTTGGGGGGGGGATGGAATCATAATAAGAGAGATGTGTTCTATCTCAGAGTTTTACTGTTTTTTCTCATGAAAAAAATCAGAAATTTTGGAAGAAATAGTTTAAATTTAATTCTTTTGTTTCCCTCCCACACTATCAGTTCACATTAGGCTAGTGTGGCCTCCCAGAGGGACAACTAATCTAATTTTGCAACCCACAGTAATGGTCTCACATTGTTGATGTAATTGAAAGATTGTATTTGTTATGAATGCACAAATGCACACAGTCCTGTTCTACTTACTTAAAGTGATAAATATATGTATTGTGTTTTTATACAAGTAGCAGCTCACATTACCTAAGATTGTCATCAGCAATAATTAAGTATGTTCTCCAAGATAATGTAGTCATATTCATTTTTGTCAGCTAGGGAAATATCGCAGATTTCAGGAGCAGCGTGGACTTTAATCTTTCTGTGAAGATTTCTACTTCCATTTTAGCGTAGGATAAATTCACAGCCCTCCATAGAAAGTAGGTAAAGAAGCAACCAAAAATTTTGAAACTTCCTCTTATGATCAAGCAGAACCCAAAGTGTACAAGTATTTTATTAACATAATTAGAACTCCCGTCAGACTTCATTTTGTCAGAACATTCAAAATTATTCCAGTTTAGTGTAACTGACTTTCATTGTACTTTCTGTGAAATGCTGCAATTTTCAGTAATAGCTCTAATCCTCTCTAAATGTCAACACTTGCTGATTCATGGATTAAATTCTTATCTATGTCTTTATCAGAGGCCATTTACACTGTCTCAGAAAGACTAACTGCAAAAGCTTTATTCTATATATAATTTCTCCATGTGCCAGAGTTATTTCTAGACCATATCAGATTTATTTGCTGAATCTGTTGGTTCAGCCCCCTTGGTGTGGGATCTACATCCTGACTGGCTATGGCTACCTGGTGGATGACATGTGGTGGGTGTATGTGGTATTGAATGAGAGACCAGGGACATTCCACCATTCCATAAGGAGAAAGTGATCTGACTCTGCTTAAAGCAGAGTGCTGCTTAAAATCTATTTCTAGACTTGATCGTTGATCAACATTAATTTAAAATTAAATTTTTTTTTTTGTGCTTGTAATTTACCAAATCTGAGCAGACTTGTAGCAGCATGCAAGGAAACATCTACAATTGGGGTCCCCAACCACCAGGACATGGACAGGTACCCTCTGTGGCCTGTTAGGAACTGGGCTGTACAGCTGGAAGTGAGCAGCAGGCAACCCAAAATGGTGCATGTGCAAAATCAAAGTTGCACGCTCCTTCCTAACACCCCCCCCCCCCAAGTGCATGAAAAACTTGTCTTCCACAAAACTGGTCCTTGGTGCCAAGAAGTTTGGGGACAACTGATCTACAAAGAACAATAATTATATTAAAAAACAGAATACAATGTAACATAATAATAAAATATCTAGAGGAGTAAACTTCCACAGTAAATCATTTATAAACAAATAGTACTTGCAATTAAAATCTACAACATAATGCAGCTACAGTCGCTTGATAATGCTAATAGCAGCACTTCAACAGCTACATATTTTAGACTGAGGATGACATGTATACATGAAACATGGGAATTAGAAATTGCGAAAGAGAGAAATGTGCACCTTGCTGGAACTGATAAAAGAATCCACTTTACTGCAAGACTGCATTGCAGTAGGATTTAATTCTAATGTGTAACTAGATATACTTTATGCTGTTAAGAAAAATGTGTGGTGGAAATTAGATATGTACATAATAACAATAGTAATAACAACAAACGGTAAAGGAGTCCCTGCAGATTTTACTTTGCTAGTCAGTTCTGACTATAGGGGATCTCCATTTCAAGGCCATTGAACCAGTGCTATCTAAAGACATTTTTGTAGTCATGTGGTCAGCATGACATCACAGAGTGGTGTTTCCTTCCTATTGAAGTGGTACCTATTTATAGGTACCACTTCAATAGGAAGGTACCAAACATGCCTTTGTAAACTGCTAGGTTAGCAGGAGCTGGGTTGATAACAGGAACTTACTCCATCACATGGCCCTCAGACCTCAAAGATAGGCTGCCAGTTTTCTAGCCAACAAGCCCAGTATCGTAACTATTGAGCCACCATACCACCCTAATAACAATAACAGTGTGAGATCATAGCTGCCAGTTCTTTAGCTGATGTTGGACTTCATATACATTGAGGTTTTCCCAAGAACTTAGGATATTGTGCAGATCCTTTTGTAATTGTCAAATAGAAATGTTTTGAAGGCACAAATTTTCTAAGTATGTCCATGATTTTTTTAATATGGTACATAGTGTGCCAACAGCCATGGCTTTTTCATGTTGGAATATTTCAAATTTGATTTTCAGATCTTAATACTTTGTGATCTTTTCCAATTCTTTTTCCTCTATTCAATTATCCCCTGGTATTGCCATAACAGTTATTCACAGTTTCTTCTTTTCAACCACAGTTAAAAATGGTGTGTTATGAGCAAAGACTTTATCACTTTATATCCAGAAATTTCACAATGTTTTAACTTGCTCATTTTTTCTACTGTTTCAACTATATTTAACTGTAAACCACTCAAAGTCATTTAGACAGTGAGGTGTTTAGGCTGGATTTGGCATTCTTTCCCACCTATCAAATCTTCCCTAAGGACCCAGAATAGGCAGATATTGTTGTTTAAAGATGTGAAAGGTACTATCACAGGATATTTTCCAAGTAAAGTTACATTTTGTAATTAACTGATGATTTTGCCAATGCTGAGGCTCTTCAAATGTTGCTGCACATATTTTGGGACTTCACCCAAGGTGCATATTGCTACTGGTACTATTCTTTGCTTTCCTTTGCCACAGTCATTATATTTCTGTTTGTAAGTCTTTGTATTTTGTGATTTTTCTCTAGTCCTTTCTCTTCTGTTCTGCTATCTTCAGATACTGCAACATCTACTATCCAGAAAAAATTTTTTTGGGTCTTTCTTATCGACAATGGTTAATCTGGATGTTTTGGAGTAGGCATTTATGTATTTCAATTCTAAAGACCCAGTGGACTTTAGCCACTTCATTTGTCTATCTTGTGATCATGGGTTCTTGCTTGGGGGCAAATGGTAATTCTTATAGGTATTCCAATGCAATATCCTGTACTGCAGTGTCCATTAACCAGACATGTTATCTTTCTTTTCAACAATGGTTGAGTCTAGGACGTTGTGTGGCAGATGCATCTATTTCATCAGCTATATATTAATATCTAAAGTTAAGCAGATTATACTTGATTAGTTTTTGGCCTGGCATAATTCCTGATTTGAAGTATTATGACTTCTTAAACCAACCATTGTTTTTTTTTTTAAAGTCTGGCTTAATATTCTGCTATGCTCTACTCTATCCACTCTGCTCAGTATTGAAAAGATCATGTTGTATCTACTTGCTGTACAGCTATTAGAGGTATGAAACTTTTCAAAAAGCAAGACTTGGCAGCTTTAATTCAGCACCATATCTAATTCTTCACAGTGCACAAACATACATACAGATGAACACAGCTGTTTGTATTTCTAGATTCTCCCTGGGGACATAGCTAAAGGGTTCATCAGAAGATACTTCATTAGTTCAGAATTAGATGCTAAAGTGCTGTTATACAAACGAATAATTTTGTAAATTACATAAACACTGGACCAGGTAAGTTGATGAATAATATTTCAAATTTAACTTCATTGAAGAAGCAGTGTGAATAGAAATTTGAAAAAAAAAACCAAGTGAAGCCTGGATGTAAGAAATAACTTATTTAGATACTAAAGGGGTAAAAGCATGAATTCATTCACATTGTCTGGCTTTTTCTAGTCACACCATATTAAAAATGGTTTGAAATGTTCACTGTTGACAGAAAGAGGTTTCCAATTAAAGATGATTTATTTTACATACCCACCCCCAAGGCCTGGGTTGTTCTATTTGTATTATGACTGATTTATAATTTATTTAATCTTATGTATAATTCCATTTTGTGTTCCCAACTGTGCCCAGATCAGTTATAGTATACATTATCAATAAGCATAAAATCTGAACAGACTGTTTGTCATGAAGGACCGGTTATGTTTCATTTCCCATTGAGCAAAATTTAAAAAACAGATCAATTAAACTTGCTAAGATCTGTATATGAAAATGGAAGCAAGAATGATGCCAAATCAATATAAGATCATGGTGTTTGGACTTAGTTGCAGAAAAATATAAAACAAAAACAACAACAACAACATAGCAGTTGTCGATAAGAAAGACAAAAAAGTCTGGATAGTGGATGTGGCAGTGCCTGGAGACAGCAGAATAGAAGAGAAAGAACTGGAGAAGATAACTAAATACAAAGACCTGCAAACAGAAATAGAATGACTATGGCAAAGGCAAGCAAGGGTAGTAATAGGTGCAATCCCAAAACAATGGAGGCACCACTTAAACACCATAGGCATTGACAAATTTGCCATCAGTCAATTGCAGAAGGCAGCTTTACTTGGAATAGCTTCCATCCTGTGATGGTATCTGTAACACCATCAAACATCTAGATTTGCCTATCCCAGGTCCTTGGTAAGGGCTTGATAGATAGACAAAAATGCTAAACCCAGTCTGAACATCTGGCTGACTGTGCAATGATGAATAATAATAATCATCAAGAGCTTGGATGAAGATGATCTCTATTAATAGCTGGGCATTCTTCAAGCTAACAATATCAAGCATACTAAAGTTAAGATGTTTAGAAGCAAATACATCATTAGAGTGAAGAAGATCTTAAAGCTCAATCCCAGCGGAGGAAAAACCATTGAGGCCAGTAACACTTGGATAATTTCAATAATTAGATATGTAGCTGGAATAGTGGACTGGACTAAAACATAACTAAAAGTCCTGACTAGGAAGACCTGAAAAGTAATGGCAATGAATCATGCCATCCATCCATGGAGACATATTGATAGAGTTTGTTTATCAAGGAAAATAGTGGATGTGGAATGTTGCAAGTACACCACACAGTTGAAGAAGAAAAAAGAGGTGTTGGAAAAATATATGCTGGACCATGAAGATGCACTGAAGCTAGTATACCAGGAAAGCTTACTGAGTACTGGAGAGACCAAACTGGCCTACAAGAAAAAACAAATGAAGAGTAGAAAAGAAACATGGTAAGGCCAAGTATTATATGGGCAGTACTTAAAAAATACTAGATAAAACAGGTAAGAAGACCCGGCAACGGCTAAGGGAAGGAACGTTGAAAAAAGAGACAGTGGAGCTAATTTTAGCTATTAATTTCAAATTATGAATTATGAAAGCCTTATAAATTAAATGCATAAAAAGCCATAATTGAGAAGACAGTAAAAGACAGCAAATGTCATCTCTGCAAACAAGGTGAAAAAACAATGGAACACCTATCTAGCTGTCATAAGAACACCTATTCAACACATAGATTGATTATAAAAAACAGCATGAGAAAGTACAACAATGATGCCTTGGAATACTGTAAGAAACACTATATGTGTGCAGGCAAATATTGGTGGGCTCCAACATAGACAAAGTAATAAAAAATGAAGAAGCTAAAGTTCTCTGGAACTTTAGAATTCAATTAGTCAAGCCACATTATACCTCTCACTTACACTTGTTGATCAGGGGTGGGTTCTGGCTTATCTCGCTGCTGGTTCACTTCCTCACGCGCTGCACATGTGCATGTGTGTTGCATGCCATGCACGCGCATGCACAGTGCTAAAAACCCAGCTTCTGTGCATGCGCAGAAGCAAAAAATGGCTTCTGCGTGTGCACAGAAGCAAAAAACAAGATGGCAGTGCCTATGGCAAGTGCCAAGAGAGCCGGCATGTCCAGCCAGCCATCACTACCAGTTCAGCAAGTGGAGGAAAATTCCCACTACCGATTCTATAGAATCAATCTGAACCGGGAGGAACCCACCTCTGTTGTTGATAAGAGAAAGACAAATCAGAATAGTGGACGTTGCAGTACCTGGAGATAGCAGAATAGAAAGAACTAGAAAAAATCCCCAAATGCAAAGACCTGCAAATAGAAGTAGAACAACTGAGGCAAAGAAAAGTAAAAGTAGTACCAATAGTAATAAGTGTTTGGGGTGCAACTGCAAATATAACGAGCAATATTTGAATACTTTCAGCATTGACAAAATCACCACCTGTCAATTACAAAAGGCAGCTTTTACTTGGAAAGCTTACATCTTGTGATAATACCTTTAACACAATGAAAAAGTCTTACAAAAAAAAGCAACAATTCAGGACCTTGGGAAAGACTCAAGAGATGGACAAAATAGAGCTGCTGCAAATACAACTTAACAAAAGGAATAATTCTCCTACATTTCAAATTTTTTCTTTTTCCAAGAGGTGGATGCATAGCATGGTAAAGTATCCTTATGGGTAATTGCTCAGAAAATATGAATAATCAAATTTCAGAATGGTTTCCAGGAAAATTGAATGCAACAATGTACCTGGCTTGAGATACTGCGTTTAGATATGTTAAATATTTCTATTGATTCCATTGCAAACCTATCTCAATAGCATTTTAAATAAAAAACTTAGCCTTCCCTTCATGATAAAATATTGTAAAGCTGTATAATAGATAAAGACTATATTCTTGGTGGGAAAGCTAATAAAATAAATTAACAAATGAAAATGTAATATCTATAATCTAGCAGATGTAAAGCTAAACATATTTCTGTTTAAGCTATTTAGTCCTGAGTTATTTTTAAAAGAAAACTTACAATAAACCATGTATTAAGAATAATTTATATTAAGATGAAAATTAAAAATATCTCAGCATTCTTAGTTCTGGTTGAACTAAGAATCAGGTACTATTAAGAATTGATGACACTTTTCTGAAAATGGCATTGTCTCAGAATCTATGCACTTCTTTACAGTGAAATCGCAACTAAATCTAATTATTGGTTTTCATTAAACTGCTGCCGTTTCACTTACAAAGTTTGCTCTGATTTCATTATTGCAGCTTGCAATTGGAGAAAGTCATAGCAACATATTGTGATGGAGAATCATGATCCCAAAGAGATTATAGAACCTAGTTTAGCTATGGAAATAATATTCAATCTCTCCAGCAAAAAAGGCACAGGCCTGCTATGCTAAAACAACATCTTTTAAAGTAACCTTAATGCATGTACTTCCATATACTATTGTATGTCATGTAAAGTCACTTTTTTTGTGAGCTATATGAATATGATTGATAAATGGGAATGCTAAATAAATAAGAAAGTGAAGTATGGTTCAGATTTAGAAGCCCTAATTAACAAACCATAATATAATTATTTCAGAGCGTCTTTTACTGAATTTGGTTTCCTGGAGAATGGTACTTGATCCAGGCACCTAGCAATAGACAGACTGTATGACTTTACCTCTTGCATCCAAATACCATTCTGGAAAAGTGATTGTATAATAGTTTTGTTTGGTAATCTATCATTAATTGTTGTGCCTCATGATTCTTGATGAACGTATCTTTTATTTTATGTACACTGACAGCATATGCACCAAGACAAATTCCTTGTGTGTTCAATCATACTTGGGCAATAAAATTGTTCTGTTCTGTTCTGTTCTGTTCTGTTCTGTTCTATTCTATTCTATTCTATTCTATTCTATTCTATTCTATTC
>JANHGD010001501.1:44779-55935 GCA_027560375.1 Imantodes cenchoa
CGCCCACCAAGCCATACCATGCCCACCAAGCCACGCCCACAGAACCGGTAGGAATTTTTTTTAGATTTCATCACTGGGCGGGGCCAGTCAGAAGTGGTATTTACTGGTTCTCCCAACTACTCAAAATTTCCGCTACTGGTTCTCCGGAACTGGTCAGAACCTGCTGAAACCCACCTCTGGGACTAGCATTATTTATTGATTTACCTAGTTTGGGTAATGAAAAGTCTGCAAGAAAATACTACGGACTTCTCAGTTGAAGTTCTTCTTGCTTTCTGAGCATTTACTACATGTAGGAAAACAGGCCGAGCTTTTATACCTCCCCCCCCCCACAGCTGCCTCTTGACTTTTATCCCCCCAGCAGCTGCCCTTGGCTTTCTGCACCATCCTGCGAAGATATCCCTGGAACGAAACCCAATTGCTCTCAAAGTCAGGAGCGAGAAGTGAAAAAACTCATTCTGCTCCCATGTGTTCTGGGTCCTGCCCACTGTGCTGCTTCCAACTTGCCAACTGCTGCCCTTCCCATGCCTCAAATAGCGTAATTCCTGCCCATCCAGATGTGTGCCCATGTGTTGGCTTAGAACAGTATGTAAACCCGCTGACACAGGCAGAGAAAATAAAGATGATGATACTGGATGGAGCTGATCTAATCTGCAAACGCCATGGGAGGGGACATTGCTTTAATCTACGTAATTGCACAGGTTTAAGAATCCAGATAAGAACACCGTTTCACAGTCCAGCAATAATACACATGTAGCCGAGAAATCTGAAGTTTCGATCTGTATCTCTAGGGGAGCCCTTCAGCAATCCCTGCGTCTCTTTATCCTCTTCTCACCCGGTTTATGAATAAACTCAAGACCCACTTCGTTCCATTCAATTGAGAAGAGGGTGATTCCAGGAGGAGAACTAAGCAGGGCGCCACCCAGAAGCTTAAGGATTATATTTAAATGAATAAGCGGATGGCGCATCCTACACGCCGACAGTTTGTAGATTCCTTCAGTTTCCTTTCCTGCACCTGTGAGTTATTACTGGTTCAGTTGCAACACCCACGATCATTCATCTTGTCCATATGTTGCATGCAGCCCAACAAGAGCCTTGCAATAGAATAACAGGCCCGCATAAAGGACAGTTATTGCACCGAGTCAGCCGTTGTGTCCTTGTGAAACTTTCCCTACTAATTTCCCCTTTTGCAGTTAAGAATCTTGAGTGAGCTAAGGCAGAGGTGACATCATCTACTTCCCTTCGCTTACCGGTTCGGAAGTGCGTGCCACCGTCCTGGGTACTTTTTCACCCTCTGCAAATACGCAGAATGCTTTGCACAGGCGCAGAGGGTTGAAAACAAGAAAATGGCGACGTCCGGGCAGGGGGGCGGAGCCTTGCGCTGCAGCCACTACCGGTTCTCTGAACCACCGGCAGCCGCCGCTACCAGTACACCCAAACCAGGCCAAACCAGTAGCATCTCACCTCTGAGTTTAAGGCATTCTTTTTTCAATCAGCCATGAGATGGTTGGGAGGTAGGGTGAGGAGACTATTGCATCGGTTTCTCCAACAGCTTCTTTTGACAAAAAATATAGGTTGCAAGGTCTTTTTGGGTACTAAATATTTTCAAAAAGTGAAGAGTTTGCCCATGTGTGATGGTGAATTCCAGAAATTCAGAGGCAGAGAAGAGGGCTGGTGATTGTGTGGTTCTACGGAGGTGAGAAGGGTGAGAAAGATGAAATAAGGGAAGAATCTGTTGAGAATGTCATGCTGTTTTTCCAGCCATCGTTTCATTTTGGTAAGGTTTATGCAGACCACCTACCTGGTACATATGCACCCATTAAACACCAGGTTCCCCAAGTTCTAGAACAAAAGCGAGCCCTGTTTTCAGCTCACAAGGATTATGTAAGTTGATATATGTGTGTGTTGCTCCCAAACATCCATGTGCAACATTTTATCCCATCTGGATTCCTTGCTAGAATTCACCCCGTCTCCTTTCTCGTAACCTCAAGCACCTGTCCTGATTTTATGGTGGTTCTTAAGAGTCTAGCAGGCGCCCATCTTCTCCAACCTGCCATAATACCAGAACATTGACTGCTTTCTTATATCGAGCCAGGCCATTGGCTCATCTAATTCAGGTTGGCTGAGGAATTCTGGGAGTTGAAGTTCCCACGTGTTAAAAGTTGCCAAGTTTGGAGACATCCCCCCCCCCCCAATTTTATTCAAAACCATTCATAAGCTTTGAAGGAGAAAGAAATCTGCCAGGCCGCCTGGAGATGTTAGGGAGTAGACTTGGGAACTTTTGCATGTAATCCTGAAGACATCAAGATGAAAAGTCCCAGTTCTTAACTGCCTGAAGTGAGGCACGCCCTTTCCAATTTTACACCAGCCAAAGCTGCCAACATTGTCTCTGTCTTGTAGTGTGCATTTTACAAAGCAACTGTGTAAAGGAAGGAAATAAAGATGGAGAACGCTAGCATTCTAGAAGTTTCTCTTGCAAATTGAGAAGAAAAAAAAATCCCTTGCCCCAGAGATAGAAGTGAAGTTTCTTCAAGCTTGCCTTAGGTCATGAAATTGATCTGTGGCTGGGCTCCTTTCTTCTCATAGATCAGGAGTCCCCAAACCTGGCAACTTTTAAGACTTGTGGACTTCAACTCCCAGAATTCTTACAGTCCCACAGTTCCCACCCCATGGCATGAGAGAGACATTCCCTATAGAGCAGAGGTCTTCAAACTTGGCAACTTTAAGACTTGTGGTCTTCAACTCCCAGAATTCTCCAGCCAGCATAGCCAGCATAGCCAGCATAAGTCCATAAGTCTTAAAGTTGCCAAGTATGAAGACCTCTGTCATGAATCATGAGCATCTGCAGGCCTTCAGCACCTAAGCTAATTAACTTCTAGCTGAGTTTCTGTTCCCAAATAAATGTGAGGCTACTTTGCCACTCTACCACACGATAGTTGGGTGGGGTTTTTTTCCCCCTTGATCTCAAAAATAAACGTAGTATGGAGACATCAAGGATAGGTGAAATCCTTGCTTTCTTCACTTCTCTCGGCTAGAGAACGTCCTGGCCTATGTGTGGGCAGAAGTGAAAATACACTTGCATGACTTCACCATTGTAGTTCTGAGATTGGATGCTCAAAAATGAATGGTGCATGGAAGATTTCTAAGAACGAAGTGAAAGCTGCATTTTTTTAAAGCAGTGAAATTAAAACTAGTCTTGATAATTTATACAGGTGTTGGGGAATAATATTCTCCAAGGATTCTTCCATAATAAAATATGAAGTTTATCCTAAGATGATAATGATCATCTTAAGACAGGAAACTATCTTAAATTAAATCAGACATTTCAATAATAGCCAATTAGACCCATTACTTCATACCTTACAAAGAGCAGTAAGATCTCTGTGTTTGCTCTTCACAAGGAATTCTGCAGTAATATCTCGAGGTGGTTTTACTTCTGAAGCTTCTTTGTATTGTTGGTGAAGCTCTTTTATTTTCTCTTTCAAGTTTACCATCTGTAACAGGAAGGAAAATCATTGGTCAATGGAGAGAAGCACAGCATTTCCTGATCTCTGTGGAATTTTAAAGAAAGGGATAGCATTTTTTAAATTTAAATCTTAAGATTTTTTAAACTAAAGCCAAATATAAATAAAATCTGAAGGTGCAGAATCATTTACTTACTGAAGCCCATTTTTTAAAATGCACTGATTAATTTGCATTCAGAAATACTAGGACTGTGAATACTTCAAAGATGATTTCGAAGAAAGTACCGTATATTTCAGACTATAAGACACCACTGTTTTGTCTCCCAAAAGGGAGTGAAAATGTCTGTGGGTCTCATAGATTGAATTTGCCAAAGCCCCGCCTATCCGCCGCCTGTTTTTGGGTCTCCGCACAACCTATTTTCAGGCCTTTTTTCAGCCTTCTTCAGGCCCATTTTAGGGACTTTTTTTGGCCTGTTTTCAAGGCTTTTTTCAGAAAAAATGAGCGAAAAAAGCCTCTAAAACAGGACGAAAAAAGCCTCAAAAATGGGCCAAATAAAGGCCTGAAAATGGGGCGTGCAGAGGCCAAAAGCTTTTTTGTTGTTGTTTTCCTCTTCTAAATGTAGGTGCATCTTATAGTCCAAAAAATACGGAACTTTAGATTTTGTACAAGTATAGGCACAACACCATTTTGCAACTTTTTAAAAGTAACCAAATGTTTTTTGGAGTTCCATGAAAAAAGCTGTGGCTTCTTTATAATTGGATTAAGGCAACTCCTTAAAAGCAAGTCAATTTTTTTCAGTCATGCGTCAAAAACAATGCTAACCTTGTTAAGGAGATCTTTAAGTTCTTCCTGAGTTTTCACTATCTTCTTCCAATGTTCTATCTGCTCATCCTTGACATGCTTCTCCTGTAATCTATGGAAAGGAAAGAAGTCAGCAACTACTACAGACCTTTAGCAAAGATGCTGCTATAGTTCATTGAGGAAAACTACACGGAAACATCTTCCCATGCCAATTCTCTCTAGAGTGTGCAAGACGCTTGTTGTTCAATCTTCTCAAGGTAGGAAAAAGAAGTGCAATAAAATAAAACAGAAGAAGCCAATGAAGTATGGAAGCATAAAAAGGAGGAATTTGAAGCTGTTATCAGCACCTTGGCCATAATGTGCTGTGTGCAAGGCTGTAACGCACAGTGCCACCACAACATAGATGCACTTGGATGGAGACTTAACACTTGGCACGTCACTTGACGTGACATTTAGCTTTACTTACTGTATGACAACTTCCAGGGCCTGGCCAAGAGAAACAGGCTTGTTGTTGAGGACATTGAAGTCCAGCTGGTGACTGAGGTATGAGGTAGCTTCTAGCAAACGGTTGAACTCTTGTTCTACCATTTCATCTTTTTCCTTTGGAACCTGCGGGTTAGGCAAGGGGAAGTAAACAGGTGCAGATAGTTCAGAATGGAGAAGTTCAATGAAGCCCTTAGCCTAAAAGGGCATTTTCCATATAATGAGCATTTCAAGCCCTGCCAGAAACCTATTCTGAGTACTCATTCATGAGAGAATGACTTGCGTAAGATTTAACTTCTGTTTTATGACTAAATAATCAGTGAGGTTTAGAAAGTTATTATGGCCCAGCTATTCCCATCAGACTTAATGGATCAACTCCTAAAATGCATGTGGATGTCAAAATAACATTTAATTCAAACTTAAACATTAAGGAAAATATTTGCTCTTTGCATGCAACATGGACATTTAGGGAGGAGAGTTTAACACTGAAAACCACCTTGGCAAAGATTCTTGCACCCAGTCAAAAAAATCACAGTATTTTCAACTAAACTATTTCCTCAATACTGCTTTCCAAGAATAACTAGACTTACCGCTTGTCCATTGGCTTCATAAAGTGGACATTTTTGTTTTATTTTGGCCAGTTCCATGTTTACTTGCTTGCTTACCACAGCCATTGGATTTCCACCTGCAAAGGTTTTATACAGAGAAAAAACATAAATTTAACAAAACAAGGGCTCCAAATCTGAACATACCTAGAGCTATAATGATCGAAGCCAAGCATTTAATCAAAAGTTTGATAATATGTATGTGGTGTACTGGGCAGGAAGTGGCATACTCATCTCTTCCTTAAGCTTTTTTGCACAGTTTTTTTTCCTGTAAGAGAATGGATTAATTTAATATTTTCTAAACCAGAACATTCTAGGTGTGCTAAGTTACAACTCTTAGCATCCCAGCCAGGATGGCCAATGGCAGTTGAACTCTGACAAATGCAAAGGCAGTGGGGTTGTAGAAAACATGTGGTAAGCCGTAGTACATTCGGAGCTTTATTCAAATTATCTGACCCAAACAGGGAGATTTTGTTATCAAGATGTTCATTTCTTATTGGGAAGATCTATTACTATATAGAACAGATGTGAAGGGACTTCTGGTGGCGATGTCGAGGTGACGCAGAGAAGAAAGGACAAGCTCCACCCTTTAATCTCTGATTTTTTTCTTGTCCAGGGACTCTTCGAAGGTGTGCCGTGTTTGGAGAAAAGCGTGAAATGGAGGGGAAGCCCGGGCGACAGCGAGGCAGAAAGCAACTGCCCGCTGGAATGAGGGGATCCCTCCTTAACCCGGCGCGAATGTCATCTGTTATGTCATTTTGACATGGTGGACTCGAGACCGTGACAACCACTTCAGTTTGGGAAATAAAACAATAAGTAGAACTGTACTCATCTTCGTTAGTGAGGACTTCCATATGGGCAGTGATTGGAATTGACAAATCGAGTAAATTTCAACAATTTGGGCAAAAGAAATGAGGCTCTGTGTAATGATATGTAAATAATAGATATATAAATAATAGGTAAATGAGCAGAGTTATGTATAAATGAGAAAAACACAATAAAAATGTGTGTGTGTGTGTGTGTATCAGATATGAAAGTGAGCAAGCTTTCAGGTCACAAGACTGAGAAGAAAGAACAAGGAAAGAGAAAGTCAGAAAGAGTCAACTTCTAGTTCTGTGTGAAAAAAGCAATACCAAAACTTTATAGAGATTGTATTTTGCATTATCAGGTGTCTGTGGAAATTGAAAACGGACACATTTTCAAGGTAAGACTCACCAAGTCCTGTTACTACCATGGCTCCTAAATCTGCAACGTAGTTTCCTTTGCGGAAAGTAGCAACCCTACCACCCACACGATCCTTATTAAAAAGAAAAAGCAAAAGGTTTAAGACTGACAGCCTCAGGGTCCTCTCTATAAACATATCATCAAGCCCTCTGAAATGCCACAAAACTTAGGCAAGGGGAAAACCTAATATGTGCTATTTTAAGGAAGTCTATTCAGCCTTATTCTTACACTTCTGCAAAAGACAGGCTCTACATAAATAAAAGGAACTGGAAATTACATAATTAGTATGCAAAGTGAAGAGCTCGGAAGAGGAACAAAGAATATTAGCCTCTCCTTTATGCATTGTTGAGTCCTTCCTGCCAAGATTAATGGAGAACATTGGCTTACAAGAGTGTACTTTTTACAAGGTTGACACACTTTGGCATTGCCCACTCACCCGCGCTTCTAGCAGTGTGACATCCATTCCAAAGCTCTGGAGCTGCCGAGCTGCTGCCAACCCAGAAACTCCAGAACCAATTATGATGACCTTGCCAGTCTTCTTGGCTAGAAACATCAAGAAGTGCTACTGCGTTAGGGAGCAAATGAAAAGAGAGGCTGGCTTCTGACTAAAGGAGTGAATACAAGCTAAACATATCATCCTTCCAAAAAGGGACAGAGATTTTCAGAAATGCTGATCCTCTGAATGCAATAAAAGCATAATATAATATAAAATATACCTAAACAAGAGCTGAATTCTCCAGCCTGACTGGTAGCCAGGCATTCTGCTGCTCAGCTCAAGCCCAGGAACTGGATGGACATTGCCCTGCTCTTCCCTATTGCCATCTGACCACTTCCTGAATTCGAAAGCGATCAACTACGCCGCTTGATCTACTGGGATACTATATTTGTTGTGTTATTTTGAGGTGGGATATAACTGTTGACAGACAAGCGAACCATGTTAGTGTTATCAACCCAATAAATAGCCTGTCTTTTTTAAAAACTTCAAACCTTCAGCTATCTACACTGCATTCGGCTGCAATACAGTTTGTCTCATTCTGAGCTACTGATAGTCAAATTTATCTATAATGTTTTACAGGCAATGGTTTAGCATTTAATATAAGCTGTGTGCCAAATCATGTTAAAACAAGCATGGCTTAGAAGGATGTGTGAGCCTAACTACTTCCTTGGGGGAAAAAAAAGAAGAATCTAGGAAAAGCATTTAGAGCACTGCTTGCACATGGGACAAATCACTCGGCCTTAACTTAAAAGACGAAATGATATATCTTGAAATTTAAAAAAACCCCACAATTTAAGTTCTTACTTGGTAGGGGCTTCACTCTTTTGTAGATGCCAAAATTGATTAAGCCATGCCGTTCCAGGTAGCTATGTACTCGATGGATAAGTACCGTATCACCTGCAACAACAAAGGGAAGGCAATATTTCTATAGGATTTCACAGTGTCACTCCAGTCTTCGCTTCTAATTACACATTTGCTCCACATTAATAGCCGATACAAAGTCCAACAAATAAAAAAGGATCAGAGGTATTTACTGAGTTAATGAAAGTGTCATTCCCTAAAAATCTCCACAAGCAAATATTTCATAGTTCACCCGTGACTTTTACTTCTTAACGCAGCCCTTTTCTCCAGTTACCATGTGTGAAGAGGACACAGGCCCCAAAGCAAACAATCAAGGCTCACTGCAGTGGTTATTATATAAACCGTACATACTGAAGAAGACCCTATCAAAGGAAGTCACTCCTGCAAACAAAAGAAATGCGCTGATATTTATACATTTCAGGAAAGGGGAGAAACGATGCAGGGATAATTATTCATAAGTATTAGACAATGCAAGTGTACATATTCATAACTAATAGATCTTGGATTACTTCCTGCAAAAACATCAGTAGATTAAAAGGTCAGAGGCAAAATGGCAGGAGGAAGATACAAAGGAAAAGAGGCTGGAATGGAGATGTGACTATCTGAAGCGTCTCTTCAGCTTCAGTGTTTCTGCTGTTATTATTCTGAGCTCTTTCAATTCCTGTCACCACCAGTCAAAGAACTATCTATGACATACTCAAATCCCCCACCTCAGCAACTTACTATTATAGGGTGCTTCTAATTGCTGTAGTGTTGCCTCAAAGGTCAGCTGAATCTTTGGGTTATCCAACCAGAGCTGCAACTGTTTAATCACACACACAAAATGTTGTTGTCAATATCTAGCCTGACAGTAATACAAGTATTAACAATTCTAAATTTTAAATGTAGTTTTTCCATGGCAGTTTTACATGCATTTAACATTAAAGAAAAAATTAAAATATGAGGACCCATCTATATAGGTAGTACTAGACTTACGACCACAATTGTGCCCAAAATTTCTCTTGCTAAGTTAAGTGATTTTGCCCCATTTTGTTACAATTGTGTAAGTGAATCACTGCAGTTGTTAAGTTAGTGACATGGTTGTTAAGTGAATCTGGCTTCTCCATTGACTTGGCTTGTCAGAAGGTTGCAAAAGGGGATCACATGACCCTGGGACACGGCAATTGTCATAAATATGAGTCAGTTGCGAAGTGCCTGGATTTTAATCATGTGACAATGAGGATGCTGCAATGGGCATGTGAAAAACAGCCATAAATCACTTTTTTAGTGCTGTTGTAACTTTGAATAGTTACTAAATGAATTGTTGTAAGTCGAGGACTATCTGTATTCTTCTAGAATATTAAAAGTGGAAACAAATTGCTTAAGAATAGTCAAGATTGCAAAAAGTTGTTTCAGGTAGAGGTTGCATGTAGCCCACACTGGCAGAAATTAACTTGGCTTTCAAAAACAGAGCAAACCAAATATTCATTGACCCGAACCCATAATGATCCCAGTGGAAGAGTTTGAATGGGCTGTGAGCAAGTTCATGTGAATCAAGCTTGAACAGTTTTGTGATAAGTTAATCTCTTCTTTCTCAAAGCAACTGATCAGAAAAGCAATGTATACGTTATATAAACTGTCATCCTAAACTGAAACTGGAAGAAAAACTAAGACAAACCCCCCCCTCCTCAAAGAAAAGGGAAATGCAAACAAGGCACAAGTCCAGGTGGCTAAGAGGAAGTTGTGAGTATCAAAGAAGAGGAAGAAAACATTGGAAGGGGTGGAGTTGTTTATTTAAACCATCATTAAACAACAATTTAAGTTTACTTGCACCCTTAAAGTCCACAGCACTGTGTCCCTATTGTGGAAAATACTTTTTCTAAGTTGCTTTTGAGCAACCAATCATGAAATCACATCTTCAGCTGAATTTATATATTTATTTATATCCCACCTTTATTGTTTTAATAAATAACTCGAGGTAGAAAACGTAACTAATACTCCTTCCTATTTTCCCCACAACAAGAACCTCCTGAGATAAGTTGGGCTAAAAGAAAGTGATTGGCCCAAATCTGGCTTTCATGTCTTAAGGCAGGATAGATTTCACAGTCTCTCAGTTTCTAGCCTAGAGCCTTAACCACTAGACCAAACTCATTCCCTATTATTAAATAACAAAACTGCAGGGTTTTCTTTTCAAAGTGTTACCAAAACCAAGCAAAATTGCCAGCAGAAAATAATTTCAACTCTGTGGAAAGAGAGAGCACCGAAAATGACTAAGAGATGGGGAGTTTTAATGTATATGGCTACATTTGTGGAATACATTAGTTATATACTAAAACACGGCTTTGATTCTCTTATTTTATAGCTTCTTTTAACAAAGAGAAATTTCTCAGTATGTGCCATCATAATTTGTATTAAATAAGCTGTTTTATACCGAATCCAGTAAACACAAAAACTACAAAGTGAATGCTTGAGAGATCCAAAACTACTTGGAAAACCTTATCATCTTAGGAAAAAAAAGTATCTGAGCTTGAAATAATTAGCATACCGTTCGATTTCTGATGTAAAGAAAAACCTTCTGAGTTTGCTGGGGCCCACTGATAATATCTGGAAAACAAGCTGCTTCTTGTGATGTCATTCGATCGTGTGGAAGCCTGCTCTGGAAAGCTGCGCCTTCCACACCTACAATGAAAGAACAAGCATGTGACAAGTATGCAAAAGTACCGGAAACAACAAAGTCTTGCTATGCACACAGTGCAAAAACTACAGAAATAGGCAGACTTAGATGATATATTTTCTTTGCTCTTTCACAGAAAGAACATCTCTTAATGACTATTGATAATACACTCAAAACCCATTTTAAATACAACTTGTCTTTTTCTTTAAAACTATTGGTTGAGACCTTGGAAAATGCTGAGCAATGAAAATGAATTCAATATCTCAGAGTTTTGTTAATTGAACTGGATGACAATCCTCCTACATCCTATTCCACTTTTTTGCAAGAGCGCACCTGACCTAGTCTACTTAGAAGCAGGGTTTAAGAAACTTATTAAAAAGCTTGAGACTTCGGCATACAGTCTAGTCTTAGACATCTTTAGTCAAATGTACTACTGAGCTTCTGTTGCAGACCCAGCAATCTTAATGAAGTATTTGTATACCAAGTATTTGTATATGCCCTGGTCAACCACTAGGAGAAGGGAAACTCTGACTGCAAACCTCCACTGCCTTGTGGCTATATCCATCATTGG
>JANHGD010001503.1:9856-22569 GCA_027560375.1 Imantodes cenchoa
AAAGCGACAAGATAATTTTTCATGCTTATCATTTCAGCATCCCCATGGTCACATTTATATTCAGATGCTTAACAACATACATTTATGATGGTTGCAGTGTCCCAGGGTCATGTGATCCACTTCGGCAACCTTCCAATCAGCAAAGTCAATGGGGAAACCAGATTTACTTAACCGTTGATTAATTTAACAACTGCAGTGATTCAGTTAACAAATGTGACAAGAAAAACTGTAAAATGGGGCAAAACTCACTTAACAAATTTCTCACAATAACATAGGTTTTGGGCTCAATTGTGATAATGAGTTGAGGACTACGGTATCTGTATTGGAAATCAATCATTCGGCCTGAGGAAGGAGAAGATTGTAAAAACAAAGCTAAACTTTTGCCATTGGGCTTGGGATGGGTTATTGTTTTTTATTTTTATTGTTTTTTAAAAAATATTGTGTTTTTATTTGTAAATCTTGAGTTGCTGTGAATGAGTAGGTGGAAAGAAAAGAAAAGAAAGAAAAAAAGAAAAAAAAAGTATGAGGAAGGCTTTTGGTTGTTTTGGTCAAGCTAGTAGCAAGGCCAAAGAAAATTGAACATCCTCAGCATAATTATATATTTCTTCCAGATTAGCCTGTAACAGTAGTATGGCTATTAGAAATTATTGAAACAGATTATTAATGAACTATTTTAATAATAGTGATTTGAATTTTTATTTTATTGTGTCAATTTTGCTCTGTTTTATTGACTTTTTAAAAATAAGTCATGTTGAGCATTTGTATAAAGAGTCGGTATAAATTCAACAATAAATTTTTACAAATTTTAAAACATATCACCACTACATCAGTTTTCAGAGTTGCTACCACATTGTAAAGAAATCTGAAATTATGAAGGATTCATTTTACAATCAGAATTATTTTATTTTCTTTAGTTATTGCAGTCAGTTTTGTCTATTGATTGCTATAGAATTGAAATCCAATCAAACAAAACACAGATAAACAAGTATTTGGCAAAATACTTCAATATTATCCCAAAAAAATACAGATTTCTCCACATAATCATTATGGATTGAGCTTAAGCCGAAGACAATAACATGCATTTTTAAAATGTCCCACTAGGTGGCCTAAAAGATTAACTTCTATTCAAGAATAACAATGGAAAATATTTATTTCACAAAACTGTAGGTCAGACTAACCGAATGGATTACTGGAGCAATGAAACTGTTGAAAATGAATAACAGCTGTTTCTTATTTTTCCAAAGAAAAAAAAATCTCAAGTTCTCAGAAGCAATATAGTTGTTTTCCCGTGAACATTTTTTTGACCTTGTGAAAGCAAGTTGATTGTTTTAGTAGCTACACTATTTGAAATAAACTTAGTAAATTTTTAAAAGTAGCATATCTAAATATTGATGGGCAGATTTGGAATGATATCAGTCTTCTCCCAAAAGTGCTTTTCAAAAGGCAACTGGATTTTCTTTGTTTTTTTCCTTGAAGACATTTTGCTTCTCATCCAAGAAGCTTCTTCTATTCTGACTGACTGGTGGGGAATGGAAAGATTTATATTCTTCTCATAATCTGGTTATTAGCACTCTGAAGGTCAGTCATTAAATCTCTGATAGCCACTCTGGCCACTTGGGGGGTTATAATATCAATCTTTTCTAATGAGAAAGGACTATTGCAAATTCTTAAGCATTTGATGATCTTGATTACTCACATGCTTTTCTGTTTTGCATGTTACATATTATAGTAGCACAGTCTCAGTGCTGAGCAGTTGTGCATTTTGGAAATAATATGGAAAACATTTCATGATTGCAGATATTATTCAGTACATTTATCACCCGTAACCAAATCAAAGCTTGTTTTGCACAATTGTTATCAATAATAAATACAAATATTTATCAGCAGCACATTATTTAGCAAGCAAAATAAATAGCTAATTGCAAGCTTTGGTGGAAAAATGTGAAAATATTTATATTTTGTGTTCCTTTGAATGCAATATAGTATATTTTTCTCAAAGTGGAAGCATTTTATTTACTATATCTTTGACAATCTTATCAATTTTTGTATTGGTGCAGTTTAAATTTCAGTTAGTTTTTAATTATATACAATACGTTTAAGCAATTTCACTTAGCATAGTGCTTTTTATTTATATCATTAACTTTGTTTATATATTTCAGAGTTATTATATGTCTTACAATATGAGTATCTTTACTCTCTTTATTTGTGGCACATCATTGCAAACAGAATTGTGGATCCACATGAATAAATTCTGTGAACTTTTTAAAAAATGGTACTGCCTTACTTAAATACTATCTGCCCAATATAGATTTTTTCAGAGATGTTCTTGTGTTATTCCAAGGATGACAAGCCAAGCCAAATTCACATAAAGATTTCAAATTGTGATTGTTTTAAAAATTGTCTTAAAACCATCATCTTCCTTTTGCATTCAAAGTGATCAGCAGTGATGAAATTGGTAATTCCTTCAACCTTTCAACAGGATGTCTATGTGCTATAAAGTTAGTTTTATTCCAGTTGATAAATTTAGCACTAAATCTGAGCAAAAGCCAGGTCTGCATGTGTATAGAAACATGTCTGTTCTAACATTTAGCATGTTAGGAAGGCTTTCTACCTTCAACATCTAAATCTAAAATGGTCCAGTACTGGAATTTTGTGAATAAATAATTCAAAATGACCAGAAAGGTTTTTTCATATTGTGGGCTTCATTAGTTATTTATATGCAAAGTTTCTTAAATTTATTAATTTTAATGTAGTTTGAACCAGTGTTTGATTCAAGACTGAATGTGTACTTTGCTCCACAATCTTCCCCATTGCCATCTCTGTGACTTTATCAGCCTCTACATATTCCTTCTTGATGCTTGAAGAGGGCTCAGGCAATAAAAAACAATTCAAAGGATAGGTTCTCATAACTTGCAAAGTCGCAGCAGTGCATTTTGGTTTTGGCTTAACATGGTGTAAATACCCAGTCACTGTTGTTTAAAGTGATTTAGAATGTTTGGGAATCCAGCCTATAGTACTTTATTGAATAAATCATGGATAAACAAATCCTGGTTTGGTATGTGATTTTGAATTGTCTCCAGATTTGTAGAATCCAAATATCCAGTTTTGCCTGCATTTGTGCTGACAGATTACTGCTGAAATTGGTGTAGCCAATTTATTTCTGAATTGTCCATACTTGATTAAAGTTGTTTCATACTATTTTTCACTAGAATTATCTGTCATAGTTTCCAAGTGCTTCTGAGTGATAAACATGGCGGATTATGCCACAACATAAAATAATACTTTCATCTCCTTAAACTAATGTATAGCAAAATCCTAAAAATATTTATTTTGATAAACTAAATGAAGTATAGCCACCTTCGCTAGCCGATTTCTGAACCAAAAGATGACTCTTGAACAGAATCATATACAGTGCATTCAAAAAGCATTCAGACATTCCGGCGAGATTGGATGCGAGGAGTGGGTCTCCATGCTCTCATGGTGAGTTCTCCCCATTGAAGGACTCAAAAAGGAGCTAAAGCCACCCTGAAGGGGTGGTGAAGAAAAGAGGGGCTCCCTGTAGATCGTGGAGAATTGCATCTCTCCCACTTGACCCAGGACTCTTTTCCTTCTCATCCACAATGAGAAGAGGCAGCCATTATGGCTACCGTGAAGCTGGGACAGCCGAGGCAATAAAGAAAGTGCAGGAGTAGTGTAGATGAACAGCGATTGGAACTGGGTGAGATGATTCCTTCTTTACCTAGAACCTAACCCTAAAAGAGGGAAAATTTACAGGAAAAGAGACTCTTAGAACTATTTGTTAAAGCGGTGAATAACTACCGGTACTTAGAAAAATCCCAGACCTGAAAGAAAGGAACTAAGGGGAGAAAAGTAAAAAACTTTTAAAACATATAAAATTGGACTTTTAAACTGGGTTGGTGTTGTTTAAATTAAAATTGGATTAAATACTTGTGAGATCTGAGACAACACTGAAATCTAAGCTGAAAGCGCCACCTACTGATGAATGGAAAATATACCTTACCTCAACAAGTCTGGGAAAAATTTTGATAAGAGAAACAAATAACATTTATCTGGAGGACTACACTGATACCTACTGTTCTATATTTATCTACTTTATCTACTGGAGGTTCAACTGTGAGAGCAAGTACCTAAGTAAAGTGACTTCTGAATGTTAAGATATATAATTAAACCTATAGAATGGATGTAAGGAGATATTTGGAAAGCTTCCTGGACTATCTAAATGGAACTGATTGACTAATCCTGGGATATAAAGAACTATGATTATTGTACTCTCTGAGGAGCAGTGTTAGGCCTGAATATATGGTTTGTGCACTATTGAGCAAGAGTGAGACTTACTAAAATAAAAAGAGATGCTCCATTGAGGGAAATTAGTGGAATTTTAAAAGAAGTGATGTTTCAAATATCAATGATTCTGTGACAAAAAACTACACAGAGATAAAGAATCTAATGCATAGCCTAGATGGGAAAATTGAAAATATTCTACAAGGGACAATGAATAAAGATAAAAATGTCCAGGAAAGGGAGGAGACAACAGAAAGAATGGAGGAAAAGATAGAACAGACAAATTAGCAAATAAAGCAAGAAGACAAGAAGGGGTATACAATAAAGACAATAATGACTGATGAAACAAATCAAGGAAAAAAATATTTTAAGAGATTTTAAAATGGAATTGGAAAATCAGGAAGATACTTTTGAAAGGGAAATAGGGGCTTGGGCAGACACTCTGGAGGCCTGACAGCATAAGATGGAAGAGATGGGAGTAATATTTAGACTAAATAGTAACAAAGTAGATGTAGATAGAGACAAAGATCCAAGAGAGGAATATGGGAGGCAAGCCAAAAAACGAATAAGAATTAAAGTATTAAAATGGACAAGAGATGATGGATTGAAAGGAAATACCTTTTAATATAATGGTGGCTTGACTAAAAGCTAGAATAGAGGTGGAAATAAGAATACACATTTTTATATAATAGAATAAAAGCAATAGCTAGACAGAAAGATTAGAGGTTGAAAGATGTTATTATCATATATGTTTAAATAATATGGTGACTGGCATTAGAATGGCATATTGAAACATTGAACAACTGAACAACGAAGGACTATATTTCAATACAAATATGTGTATCAACACTAGGACTAGTAATGGTGGCCTGACTAGAAGCCTGAATAGAGGTATAAATAAGAAATAGGGGGAATATTAGTATACACATTTTTTATATAATAGAATAAAAGCAAAAACCAGATGGAAAGATTAGAGGTTGAAAGATAATATTACTATGTATGCTCAAATAATATTGTGATTGGCATTAGAATGGCACATTGAAATTCTGAACAACTGAATAATGAAGGATTATATTTTAATACAAACGTGTATTAACACCAAGATTACAAAAGTTTGACTAATGTAATAAATATTACTGTTGTTATTATTTGTATCAAAATGAATAATACCCAGATTCCACACTGTTCATGTATTGATGTTGATGAATATTTAAAAATAAAATAAAAAAATATAAAAAAGAAAAAAAGGAAGAAAAGAAAAGAAACGAGGTCTTGTGCCATGTAGGGCTTTAGTAATGACCGGCACCTTGAATTGCACCAAGAAGCAAACTGACAACCAATGCAGTTTACAAAGCAGAGTGTTACATGGGCATACCAGGGGATATCCATCACTGATGCATGCTGGACCAATTGAAACAGCTGGGTATTATTTCAGGATAACCCCATGTAGAGTGCTTTGTATTACAAGTAGTCCTTGATTTGCAACCACAATTAATACCAGAATTTTGGTTGCCAATATGGTTCTTAAGTGAGTCATACCAATTTTATGACCTTTTTGTCATGGTTATTAAACAAATCACTGCAGTTAAGTGAATCATGTAATCATTATGCAAATTTGACTTCCTCCCTTGACTTTGCTTGTTGTAAGCCAGCTGGGAAGGTTGCAAATAGCAGTCATGTGCCTCCAAAATGCTGCAATCCTTGTAAATATTTTCTGGGTGCCATGTGTCCAAATTTTGACCACATGGTCATGGGGATGCTGTGATGGTCATAAGCGTAAAGAACAGTTATTAGTTACTTTTTTGAATTCTGTTGTAACTTTGAGTGGTCAAAAATAATGGTTGTACTCAAGCCATTTGTGACTGTCTGAAAGGGTCCTCAATCAAAGAAAGGATGCAACTAGTGTATCAGATGAAGCTGTTTAAAGGCCTTTCTTTGTACATTTGTTGATTTACATCTGACAAAATTGAATTATGGAATATTTGTTACAAGAATAAAATTGAAAATTGAATAAGATTAATGAATAAGATTGGTATATGATGGAAGCATAGAATGTATGGAAGTAAACTTAGCAAATGGTTCAATATTGAGCAGTAAGAAAAAGCTATACAATCTTCCCTTAGTTTATTGAAATTATACATGTATAGGGAATAGAGTAAAGGTATATTAGTAAGTGTACATAGTATAGGGTGTGTGTGAGTGTGTCTGTCTGTGTAATATGGATGTGTGTGTGTGTATGTCTGTGTATATATGTATATGTATATCTGTATACATATACATATTTTATATATATGGTATCAAAGACGAAGTTAGTTGTGTTGGATATAGAAAATAGAGCAGAATGTAGTTTACTATATATTTTAAATCTATCATCGTTGGAAGTATAATATAGAAATAAGAAAGCCAGATAAATAAAATAAATATGTCAAAGTAGGTACAGTATTTTTGATATAAGATGGTTTTTATGTCCAGTATATCAGCTTGTTTTTAATATTATATGTGTCATTATGAATTCATTTTAAAGCTTCTCTCAGATTTTAATGTATATGCAACTCTTCTCCGTTAATTTTAATAAGTGTTGCCCTGATTGATATTTTTGTTGTATATCACTGATGATTGTTTATAAATGCAGGATAAATAATTTAATGCCATGTTTTTCCATTATCATGACAGAACATTCCACATTTAAATTATCTTATTAACATTTGAGAAATTGATCTGCTTCATTTGTTAATTTACTAGGCTATTAATTCAAATCCATTTATTTAAAACATATATTGCCTTCATTCTGTTGATTTTGAAGGCAGAATTAAATAAAGGGTTAAATCATGAAATAATTTAATAATTTTGAGTAAATTATTATTATTATTATTATTATTTATTTATTTATTTTTCACGAGATATAAAAAATTGTTCTGTAATAATTGGGTAACATTGTTAAGATGGATACAGTATTCCATAGGTGGAGAGTGACTGTACCAGGAATGGGTTCTAACTTACCTCGCTGCCAGTTCACTTCCTCCCATGCTGTGTGGCCACGCCATGTGGCCGTGGCTGCGTTTCGCGCGCACGTGCATGTGCAGTGCCAATAAATTAATTAATAAATAAAAGCCAAAAACAAGACGTTGACGCATATGCAGTGCCGAAAATTTGGCTTCTGTGCATGCTCAGAAAAAAAAAACCCGGAAAAAATCTGGAAAACATGGGGGATTCTGAACCAGGAGGGGATGGGCAAAAGGGGAAGGAAAGCTCAGGAACCTCAGAAGGCTGGAGGACCAACTGGACCAGTGACTGGCTGACAAACAGAGGGAAAGAAGCTACCGCCAGGAGACTTGGAAGACCAGCCAGAATCAGAGGGTGAAGAAGTAGTGCAGCTGCAGTCTGTCAGTAGGGATGAGAAAGAACTGCCTCCTCCACTTGATCCCAGGACATGTAGAATCGGGAAGAGGGAGGCACAACAGAAATTTCTGAGACTATACACAAAAAGGCAGTCTTGTCTTTCCTAATGAGTTGCACTAGCTAGCAGCTGTTTAGACCAGCCCACGGAGCAAACTGATATTTGGAACAATTCATCCATTTCTTGCTGTGTGTTTGTTCAGCCATTGTGACTCTTGCCTTGAGACTTAAAACTTTGACCCTGTTACTGGATTTTGGACTTTGCTTCTTGGATCTCAGACTTGGATTTCAGTTTTGTGATTTGTAAACTTAAACTTGAACTTGGTTTTTGACTTCTAAGTTGGTGGTTGACTTAGCAGACTTGCTGTGTGTTTCTGGACTTGGGAATTGGACTCATTGGATTTTGTGCTAGGTCCTGAGGAATATTATTCAAGGCTGGCGAAGCCTCAGTGAAGATTTCAAACCCTCCTGGTATATGCATGTGTGAGCAGGACAGGACACTCCCACATATCTTGATCTTAAGCCCTCTCAAATAATGCCACAAACATATGATTTCATTTTTTATATCAGCTCACAAAATTATCAACAACATGCCCCTTTTGTAAACCCCATATTAAAAAGTTGTATGATCTACTCTTCTGGTCTATTATTCACATGTCCTTTTTTATTATTTAAACATCAGCCGGCTTCGTTTGTCAAGTTTAGTTTACTTTGTTCCATATCCCTCTTACAGCTTGTGATTTTTAAATCCACATTTAAGCCAATTTCATTCTTGTCAATTCAAACTTGTTTCTTTTCCATAGTAACATCTACTCTTTCAATAATGTCAGAAATTTTTAAAAGTATTTTCTGAATCATTTTTCATACATGTCCATGTGTGAAAAATGTAAATATCCAGTTTCTCATCAGAAGAGATTTATAATTAATTTCAAACATGTATTCAAAATGTATCTGAACCCTTAGTCCATGTTTAACTTTCTAAAAACAAATTCTAAACACCATTTTTGCTGTATTCCAAAAAATAATCTTTTTCCAAATCATATTTAAAACTTTAACTGAGGAGACTCAGCCACTGATTATTGTAGAAACTTGCCAATCTGAATGGTAAGAAAAAAGGATCAAACTTTTTCTCCTTAAAAGGCTGCATTATGATTGAACTTAGATAGTATCCTGCAACTTCTAGCCATTCAAATCATAAGCTGATTGTAAAACAGTTACTGCAGCCTACTCATGAGGAGCAGCTGCCTGGGAGTACATATAGGTTGTCTTACAATTTCTCCTTTTCCTGACGAGATTTCACTAGTTAGGGTCCAGCATCCATGATCTCCACCATAAAGCCCATCCCTTATTGGCAGGACATTTACTGTAGCTTGCCATGATACTCACTGATTGACTGACTGACTGAATGAATGAATGAATGAACGAACAGACCCCTTGCAATGGAATTGAATACTAAATAATTTTTTATTTTCTTACATTTGGTTACTATTCTATAAACAGTTTCTTGTCTATAGGCTGAAGACACACTATGCATTGTATGAGCCCATGTTAAGACAGCTGAATGAAAAGTATGAGATTCTACTAAGAGAGAAAATGCTTACAAGTTTGGAACGAGACAAAGTGGTTGGGCAGGTAAAGTTTACAGCAATTTTAACTTTCATTTTTATGGAAACCATTTAAAATATTATATTATTTTATTTAATGTTTTAGGTAAAGTTTTAATCTGTGCCATTCCTCTAAAGTCAAGGTGAGTAAAAGATACAAACCAAAGTTAAACAAATGCACATCAAAAGAGTTTATTTGTTGAACCTGGCATTTAGTACGCCAAGAAGTACACATCATCTTTCCTTTAAATGGGCATTGGTACTCACCTGATACGCCCCTTCTCGTAGGGTGGAGCTAGTCTCCAAGGATGGGTTAACTTTGACCCCTAGCCAATCAGGACTGAGTCTGAAAATGTATAAATATCGCCCTCCATCTTAGAATCCCCCTCTTTGACAAAGGACGAGACTAGACTCTGCGTGCATCCTCCAAACGAGTCAACATTTATGTAAGCAATATAAACAGTAACAGTAACATAAATGATATAAACAGGAACAGTAGTGCAAATAGAATCCAGAGGAACAGGTCAGAAACGCATGCCACACCACTTGATATAACAGGAACCGACAGGGGAGAACCACCTGCCAGCCAGATCACCAAAAAAGGGCGGGACTTGGAGGCTAGCTCCACCCTACGAAAAGGGGCGTATCAGGTGAGTGCCAACACCCATTCTCCATTGTGGGTGAAGCTAGCCTCCAAGGATGGGACATGCCAAAGTGTCTGTACGTAGGGAGGGTCATCTGGCTGAGAGTCCCCCCTACACATCCCCGCATGATGCAATACCCAACAGCCGAAGGCCTCCTCCTTCACCGCGAAGGCCGCTTCCTCTGTCGCGAAGGCATCCAATTTATAGTGGTGGATGAACGGTGTCAGGAATGACCAGGTAGCTGCATGGCAGACCTCCTCAATAGTCGCCCGAGCAGAACAGGCCGCAGAGGTAGCTGTGCTGCACGTTGAATGGGCAATTACCCCAATGGGACGTGGCAGCGAAAGAAGGTCGTAGACCAATGAAATGATAGACCGAATCCAACGACCCACCATTGAGGAGGAAACCTTCCTACCCATGGAGGCTGGCTGAAATGAAATGAATAAAGCCTCTGTCTTCCAAAAGTGGGAAGTGCACTGTAAGTAAATGTCTAAGGCTCATCTGACATCGAGCCTGTGCCACTGTCTCTCAAAGTCAGTTGACGGCGAAGGGTAGAAGCAGGGAAGGATGACCTCCTGTGCCTGGTGAAAATAAGAGTTCACCTTTGGGACGAAGGTAGGGTCCAATCTTAAAACCACCCTATCAGGATGGAAGGCACAAAGGTCGCCCTGCACTGACAGAACTGCCAGTTCGGAAATCCGATGGGCTGAGGTCACTGCCACCAAAAACACCACCTTGTACGTGAGGTGGCGCAGAGAAGCAGTTTATAAGGATTCAAAGGGCCCCTGCGTGAGGGAATTGAGAACCTTGGACAGGTCCCAAGTCGGGAACCTAAGTACTACCAGGGGACACAGGTTAACCGCCCGTCTTAGAAATCTGCAGACCAGAGGATGCACTGAGAGGGAGTCTAGCGACTGACAGGACAATAATGTGGACAAGACCACTAACTGTCAACAGAGTGTATTGGGGGAGAGATCTTTAGCCAGTCCATGGTGAAGAAATTGAATGACATTAATAATAGATAAGTCGACAGGAGAGTACCCCACCTGCCTACACCAGTCACAAAAGGCCCTCCATGTGGCAGAGTAAATCCACTCCATTGACGGCCTCCTAGAGGCCAGTATGACCTGTATAATGTCCTCAGGGACCTGACGATGTTCTAGAGTAATCCACTCAAGCGCCAGGTGGTCAGCTGCAGCCAGCGCGGGTTTGGATGCTGAACTGACCCCTAGACAAGTGACCACTCTGTCCGAGGGATCCTCCAATGCGGTGACATGGAGAGAGGCTTAAGGTCTGCGAACCAAGCTCTCCTGGGCCAGTGAGGGGCCAGGAGAACCAACTCAGCCTCTCCTGTAGCATCCGCCTGATCACCTTGGGGATGAGTGGCAGGGGAGGGAACGCGTACAGCAGATCTGGCGGCCAGGCGCAACAAATAGCGTCTGTTCCCTCTGCACCCTGAGTTTGGTACCTGGTCAGGAACCTGGGCAGTTGGGCATTCTCCGGGGTGGCGAAGAGGTCGATGACTGGCAAGCCGAAGTGGGACACTAGTTGCTGGAACAGGTCCGGGTGCAGGGTCCACTCTGGTCAATATTGTGGTGGCGGAGCCAGTCTGCCGTCGTGTTGCTCACCCCAGAGATGTATTCTGATATGAGGGATTGAAGATGCCGCCCTTCCCAGAGCTCCAGTTTCATTGCCTCGGTCATAAGAAGTCTGGACATAATCCCCCCTGTCGATTGATATGGGCCTTGGTGGTGACATTGTCTGTTAAAGCCAACACATGTTGATTCAACAGGAGAACCCTGAAATGCCGAAGGGCCAGGAAAACGGCTCGCAGTTCCAGCAAGTTGATGCTAAGCCCCGTTTCTGCCGTGGACCAGATGCCCTGGGTCACCTCTGATTGCACATGCCCCCCCCCAACCCAACGTGCTGGCATCTGTTGTTACAGTTAGCCTCTGAGGCTCCATAAAGCAAGTCTCCTTGTTGATGGTGTCTGACTTCCACACCTGGAGGGACCTTTGGACGGCAACTGGAAGCCTGACCTTGGCCAGAGAAGTGGCTTGGCCCGACCGCTGGAATGGAAAAAGAAACCATTGGAGGTCTCTGGAGGGCAAGTGAGCCCAAGGTGTGATGTGTATGGCTGAGATCATCTTGCCGAGGAGGGAGGACAACTGGTTCAGGGGAACCGAAGGTTGAGCCAGGATTTACTGAATGGTGTCCAATAGGTTGCGCCTCTGCTCCTGGGACAAGTACACCTTGCACTCCAGAGAATCAATGATGGCTCCCAGATGAGTTATACTGGTGGTGGGGGACAACTGGCTCTTGGCGAGATTGACGAGGAAGCCGTGATACCTGAGGGTGTGGAGTGTTACCTGGACATCCCTTGCTGCCTGATGCGGGGAGGAAGATTGGATGAGGATGTCCAGGTAATACTGGACACGAACCAGAATGGACTTCAGGTGGGCAGCTAAGGAAGCTAAGACCTTAGTGAATACCTTTAGGGCTGAAGACAATTCAAAGGGAAGAGCCTGGTAGTCATAATGCATCCCTGCATAGCTGTTCTGATCCAGGACCCCAGAAATAACACACACTCCGTTCAAAGTATCCCAAAACCCCAATTTATTATACAAATTGTCAATATGCAAAGCAAAGTTCGAAATGGAGCAATGAAGTCTTTTCAGATATTCCAAATGCCCTGGGACGTCTGCCAAAGTAAGACCAGTTTTCCAGATAACAGACTCTGAATCACAGACCTTGGCTGGATGCCCGG
>JANHGD010001503.1:29664-40811 GCA_027560375.1 Imantodes cenchoa
CTCACCCCGGCCGTCCGTCCTGCCTTCCTTCCTTCCTTCCTTCCTTCCGTCCTTCCTTCCTCCCTCCCTCCCTCCCTTCCTACCTTGGCAGGAAGGTATGGCAGTCAAACTATTCACCGCTTCTGCCTCCGCATGGCAGGTGGAGGCAGAAGTGGGCCCGGCGGAAGGGCAGAGGGAGGCAGCGGCGGCAGTGAGCATTCAGCTGAGCCTGCCGGCCTGCACGCCACACCGCGCTGCATCCAGGGCATGCCGCCTCTTGCATGCACCACCGCCGCCTTGGCCATGCGTGTTGTGAGCCTGCGCACACACAGAGGCACCTCTGCTCTGCACTCCCTCAGCCAGCCCGACAGCACCGGGGGCAGCAGGGCCAGCAGCTGCTCTGGTGGGTCCAGCACCTCAGTTTTGCTGCTCCGCTCGGGCTGCAGCCACCCCCGGCATAGCCGGTGCAGGCGGCTGCTAAGTGCCCAAGGCCCCTGCCCGAGGCCCCTGCCCGGCCTTCCTTTGGCTGAGCGCGAGCGAGCTCTGCAGCCGGACGGGCCGCAGAGCAGAGGCGCCTCAGCGCGTGGCGGGTCAAAACAACCACGCCTGCCATGGCGCGCTGGGCGCTTCCGCCCCAGCCGAGCTCGGCCTGGAGGGCCCCTCGCCTGCAGCCCAGCCCCATGAAGGACTGCTCCGGGACTGTGACGTCATCAGAACGGTCCTACCCCCACGGAGCTCTGGACAGGGGGGGAGCAATCCATCCCTGGTTATATTGTCGCACAGGGGAGATTCTAATACAAAGCTGAGAGTGATTATTTTGGGAACTGGAATCTCCTTGCAAATATTTTCCATTCACAGCATTATTATTTTTTAGCGTATGATGAAAACGTGACAGAAGAGAAGTAAACATATACACAGTCCACTTAATTATAACTTCTATGCAGGTATGCTAGTGGCCTCATAACTGAATGTCCAATTCAGCTACCCAGACGATTGCCTCTGGCATTGCTACATGTAGATCTAATGAATCAGAGAATGCACATTGTGGGTAATCTTGCACAATATGTTTAATAGTTTGCATATCACATCTCAATAGGGAGTAATAGTTGCCCATGTCTGTAGCATTCCCTAAGCTACACATGCTCTGTGGGTGGTGCTAAACGGTGACAATGACCAGATGCAGCCATACTGCCCTTTTGGGTCTCATGGCCATGACAAGCCAACATTAAATGCTGTTTTTGTTCCCCTTTGACTGCCTGCCTGAAAGGTGCCCTCTCCTCACCTTCCCCTTACCCTGTTGAGGATGCTGCTGAGAACCTCAGGGCAGAGGACAAGAAATCAGAGATGACCCTGAGAAAATCACACATGGTGGCTGCCTGGGCTGTCAAGGCTTCTTCAGCTACCTCCTTTTTTTAATCTCACATCACTGTTGTGATTGCGACAATTACAGGTCAAGATCGTACCACAGGAAGCTCGTCTCAATCAGGATCTGAATAAACTCATTGCCCCCATCCAATATTCAGCAAATGCCACACTAGATGTGGCCAAATAAGCCTCTAGAGCGCTAGCCGCCCCTGTCACAGCCCAACGGCTTTTGTGGCTTCATCAGTGGCAAGCTGACCCCAAAGCAAAGTGGAGCTTGCATCTGCCCCCATTCAGGAGGCATGCTTTTTGGTGCACCACTGGAACCACTCCTGATCGAGAACAAGGAGAAGAGGAAGGTTCTACCTACTTCCTCGAGGAGGGCGTCATCCTACCCCATTTGGCTGCAGGTACTCCTTTCGTTCATTTGAGTCTGAGGCAAACCAGTTCCAGCGGCCCTTTTTTAACAGGGCAGATCACCCATCAGACCAACCGGGGTTTCGGGACTGAACCAGGCAGTCCTTTCAGGCCAGACACCCCTTTCAAGGGGCTAGGGGGTGGCAGTTCTGAAGGCAGAAGTGATTCCCCTCCTATTCCCCCCATAGGAGGTTGTTTGGTCCTCTTCGTAGACAAGTGGGAGGAGACAACCTCCGATCCTTGCACCCTAGAGGCTCTCCATTTGGGCCTATCCTCTCCACTCCCCCGAACCACTTTGTGCAATGCCCTGTCTTCACTAATTTGGTTAAAAACTCATGGCTTCGGCCATCCAACATCTCTTAGACGTAAGGGCCATTGAGCCGGTTCACATGGATCAATGGAGACAGGGAGTTTACTCCATCCTGTTTGTTGTGCCGAAGATTTCGGGGGGATGGAGGTGGAGAGTGATACTGGACCTCTAATATCTCAACTCCCTCATTGTCTACAAGAGGTTTAAAATGAGTTCCCTTCATTCAATCCTGGAAGGAATCAGACTAGGGGACCTTTTAGCCTCCATAGACTTAATGGAGGCATACTTCCACCTTCCAATTTGCTACAGTCACTGCAGATACCTAAGGTTCTGCTATGCAGGCCAGCACCTGCAATATAGGGTCTTTCCATTTGGGTTATCCTCCGCCCCCAGGTACTTTACAAAACTTTTATTGGCCCTAGCAGCTCACCTGAGATCCATCCTGGTGAGACTGCAGTGTTATCTCGATTACATTTAGTGCAGGCCTTGTTTCCCTCCCGGGCAACCGAGGACCTCCTATTTACCATTAGAACCCTAAAAGACCATGGGTTATTCATAAATCACACCAAAAGTCATCTGATCCCAACCACATGTCTGGTACACCTTGGGGCTATCATTGATAAAATCCTCTTGCAGGAGAGGCACAATAGCCTGGTGAATCTGGTTACCCAGATACAGCAGAATCCCAGGGCCTCGGTAGCCACCCTGTCCCATTTATTGGGGAAAATTATTTCATGTATTGGCATCATTCCCTAGGCACACCTTCATGCATGGAGCCTTCAATGGTTCCTTCTCCCTTCCAAGGATCCAGTAGTTCAGATTCCTCAGTCTTGGTCAGGGTTCCACCCTCGGTCCTTGACTCTCTGCGATGGTGGTCATCTCCAGCCCTCGTCAAGGGCTATACCTTCTGTGAACCCAACTGTATCACTCTAACATCTGATGCCAGCCAATTTGGTTAGGGGGCTCACATCCAGAACCAACTGGCTCAAGGCTGCTGGTCCCCTAGAGAGCTAGAGAATAACATTAACTGGTTGGAGCTACAGGTAATACACTTGGCCCTACTCCACTTTCAAGATCTTCTAATGGATGTTAGTGTTAACAGACAATGTAGTGGCAAAAGCCCATGTTAATCGCCAGGGAGGCACTCACTTACTTCCCCTGATGAGAGAATCCTTACTCTTAGGGACTTGGCCAGAGTCCAACCTTCTCTCAATCAAGGCGGAACACATAGCGGGCTCATCAAATGTACAGGCTGATTGCCTAAGCAGACTGACTATGAACCACACAGAGTGGCAATTCCAGCTGCTCTGTTCAGACACATTTGCACCAGATTTGGCCAACCCAAAGCAGACCTATTTGCATCAAGTCTGAATGCACAGCTGCCTCAATTTTACATGAGTTTCAGGACTCCAGGAGCCGAGGGGACCAATGCCCTGTGCTACAGGTGGCCAGACAGCCTGTTGTACGCCTTTCCTCCCTTGCCTCTCATACCGGTGGTGATCCAGAAATTGATTGCGGAGGAAGCGCAGAACCTCCGGGTGGCGCCATACTGGCCCAGGCCTCCGTGGTTCACGAACCTGGTCAATCTGTCGACTTGTCCCTGGAGAATCCCTCCGGAGAGAATCTCTCTCAGCCAGGGGGCCCTGTTCCATTTGGAACCTCAGTGGCTCCACCTGACTGCCTGGCACTTGAGAGGGAGCTCCTGAGGTGGGATCGCTTCTCCGACAAAGTCATCGGGACTGCCCAGGCTTCCAGGCGTCCGTCCACGGACAGGATCTATGACGCCACTTGGGTAAGTTTCACCAGATGATGTTCTAACCATCTCTTAGTTCCCACAGATCCCTCTGTTCAGCAAATGTTGGACTTCCTCCAGGAGGGACTGGACATGGGCCTAGCCCATAGTACTCTATGTAGACAGGTGGCGGCCCTGGCCACAGTTTTACCTGGGAATTGCCAGGACTCCCTTGCCCACCATCCTGTCATCCACAAATTTCTACGGGGGGTGGCCAACCTTTGGTCCTGCAGGCCCTTACTGTTGCTCCCTTTGAACCTCTCTGGGCAGCAACCCTCTGCAATTTGACCTTAAAGGTGGCGTTCCTGGTCACAATCACCTCAGCCAGGCACATTTTGGAACTGGCGGCACTCTTGGTCAGGGAGGACCTATGCCTCTTCCACCCTGATAGAATTATCCTGAGCCTGGATCCTTCATTTATAACAAAGGTTAACACCTGGTTTCACTGGGCCCAGGAGATTGTGTTGCCCAACTTCTGTCTTCGGCCTTCCCATGCTCTGGAATGGAAGTGGCACATGTTGGATGTGAAGAGGGCCCTCCGGATTTACATCAAGTGGGCGGTCTCCTCTAGGCGGTTGGAGGCACTCTTCATGTCCTTCCAGCCAGCATCATTGGGATCCAAGGTGTCCTCAACAATCGGACATTGGATCTGGGCCTGCATCACAGCTGTGTATCAGGTGCACTCCTCCAGGAGCGCCGCCTCCATGGCGGCCTGGTCTAAGCAGGCATCCCTGGAAGAGGCCTGCAGGGCAGCCGCCTGGGCATCTCCTTCATCTTTTATCAGGCACTACAGGATGGATGTGTTTGCCTCGGTGGAAGCATCCTTCGGCAGGAGAGTGCTCCAACAAGTGCATCAGGCAGTAGACGATTCAGCCCCAATGGCGGCCCACCCTTAGGACTACCAGCTTTGGTATGTCCCATTCCTGGCCTTTCCTGCAACCTCAGTGGAGAAGGAACATTGGTCCTATCTGAATGCCTTTTTTTCAGTGGAGGTTGCAGGATAGGCCAGTCCCACCCTGAAGACCATAGGGTCTGGAATCAGAGGGGTGGGGCTGGGAGTCTAATATCTGGATGAATCTTTGTTGTTAGAGCCACACCTTCGTCGATAACTGGAACTAGAGAGGGAGACAACGGGGCATGGCTGTAAAAATGATGACTTAGTCTGTAGGCAGAAGGACAAGGTCAACACCCATTCCTGGCCTATCCTGCAACCTTCCCTGAGAAAAGGCGTTCAGGTAGGACCAATGCTCCTTTTTTCTGTTTGTATTTCCCAATGCTAATACATGAACCGAGATGCATACAGTATGTTGGCTTGTTGGCTGAATACAGGTAGTCCTCGACTTTACAACAATTCATTTAGTGTTCGAATTTACAATGGCACTGAAAAAGGGACTTATGACAATTTTTCAGACTTCAGACCATTGTAGCATCGCCATGGTAACATGATTTACATTCAGATGCTTGACAACTGGCTCACATTTATGATGGTTGCAGTGTCTTGTGGTCATGTGATCCCCTTTTGTGACTTCTGACAAGCAAAGTCAATGGGGAACCAGATTCACTTAACTGTGTGACTATTTTAACAACTGCAGTGATTCACTTAACAAATGTGGCAAAAAAGTTGTAAAATGGGGCAAAATTTACTTAACATAACATAACATAAATTTTGGGCTCAATTGTGGTTGTAAGTTGAGGACTACCTGTATTCTGTTTTCCAGGTTTAAAAAGCAGGTTTAAAATGTATCAGATTCATTTAGTTTAGATTAAGTTCAATACTTTACTTTTTTTTTAAATGTGCTTGTTTAATAATGCTTGTTGCCACTGATATTTGAAGAGAGACATAATTGAAAAATTAAACAATTCAGCTCAGTACAAATAGGCCTTTAATAAAAAAATTGTTGATAGTATTTCTCTTATAATTGCATAATTCCATTAGGGACCTTTTAACAGTCTTTAGCTATATAAATTTAGAACTGAATATTTATAATATTTCATTGAAGAATTAACTTCAAATGCCTATCTGTAAATCAAATTGCTACCATAATTCAATGAAGCTTAGGAAAATAAATTGTCAAATATGAAAGTTATGCCATCTTTATGAATTGGGGGGGAAAGTATTCTAACTACCAACTTTTTGACAAACATTCTCAGTTATACTTCCATCACTGTTATCATTCAGTGGTTGATGATTCCTATGTAAATGTTTGCAACTGAAAAACAGTTGCTTCCAGTATTAAGCTGGGAGCTGAAGTTTTCATCTAGTGTAGTATCCCATCATAATACTTTTGGACAACTTTCTTGATGCCTGGATATGTGGCTTCCCTGAACCCTCCGGAGTGCAAAAAACAGCACAACAGGCAAACCGGAAGTGCGTTTTTCTGACCTTCCGGTTTGCCCGTTTACCTGTTTTTTCACTGTCCCAGGCTTTGGTAAGGCCTGTTCACATGTGCAGGGGCAGCACGAGGGGATGTGCGCATGCATGGGGGGGAGGGAAAGGAAGGAGTGTGGGCATGTGCACGCATGCTAGCACACCCACACACACCCTTTTGGCACATGAACCAAAAAAGGTTCACCATCACTGGTATAGGGTCTTCTGCTTGAGCAGAGGACTAGAAGACCTCCAAGGTCCCTTCCAGTTCGATTCTGATTGATTGAATGCAATAGCCAAGGCTGTTGTGACTTATTTAACAATCAGAAAACCTTGTCAGTGATATTTAAACCAGTTACAGTTTATTGGCATTGTATTTTAAAAATCAAAATGTGTAAATTAGTCCTAAAATAAATGTAATAAGAATAATATAAATGAGTACTGCAAACTAAATACTGTGCAGATTATAAATGCTGATTCTGAGTTTATGTGTTTGGTGGGATTAATTCTACTGGCAGAGTTTAATAGAACTCTGAGAAATATATTCTGATAGATTTCCTTCTCAGTGGGAAATGCTTGCTCATAAAAAGAAGATAACCAATGCCTTTATTACGAACATCTGGGAATGCATGAAATCTCAACACCATATGGCTAATATTTATGTTTAATTCCTCAAGAGTCAGTACATTTAGATAAGAATGAGGTTTTTTAAAACAAATCCGCTGTGGTCTTCTTTTCCATTGAAATCCAGATTATAATTACTTCTAATTACTGTAGGAAGTTAGCACCCACCCCTCTCTTGGAAGAATAGCACCCATCCCTCTCCTAGAAGAATGAATATTCTAGGAGAGGGGTAGGTGTTAATTTCCTACATTACCTAATTTGATAAGTGTGTAATAAACCTTTTTGAGAGGTAATGTTTTGAGATTAAAACCTTTCCTACTATACAGAAAGCCATGGACCATTTGTGCTTTGTTGATCCATTGGAGGAAGTGAGTCATCAATATGATACACAATAAAAATTATTGCAATTAAGTAAATTAAAAATATTAAATATTAAAAAAGTATAATTAGTATAATTGTCATTCTGTGGAATGATATTAACATTTGCCACAACTACCGGTAGTTCATTCATGTCTCTCCCTCCATCTCCCTGCAAAAATTAAATGTGGTATTTAATACATCCATGCATACTATATATATTTATAATATATGAACAGATATTTAGCTAAATCACACAAAGACTCAACAAACCCAGCATGATGGAATGGATAGCTATTTAGCCTAATCATAATTCACTTTTGAAGTGTTCAAAATACTTCATACATGCTATTTTAAATCTAGTACTTGTAGTATAGAAATTACAACAACTCTAAAAGTAAGGGAGATAATTGTTAATATGATCAGAGTATAAATTTCCCACTTCAGGCACAATCCTGATAAAATTCCTTCCATATGCTGAAATGGCAGGCAATAGTTTCTGTTGCTAATGCATGCCAAACAGATTGATTTCAATGTGAATCATGACTGGATGAGAAGGATTAAATCTCCCCTCTCTGGGCATTTTGCTCTAGCTAGAAGTTGAGAGAAGCTAGATCTGGGGTTAATGGAGGGTGGAACTCTGACTTGACCACAAGCATGTTAACAATGTAATATAACTGTAAAAATATTCAATATTCGTTGAAAATTTTAACCCTAAATTAAGGTCTTGCTTTTTTTCCTCCTTTTCTTCTCTTCATTTTAAAGCAGAGGACAGAAGTGGGAGATTTCACTTTCTCACTTGCATTAATTTCATTCAGACAAATCATTTTTGGCTTAATAACTTCTACAATAAAATATCAATTTGCAAAAATAAAAAAATAAATCCTTACTTGTTTGTCCATCATTGGTTATTCATGCTTTATATAGAAAAAAATGGAATTTCCCCCCTATATTTCAAGGCTCCATTGTCATAATGGGGAAAGCCATAAGTATGGAAATAATCTTTTTGCCGAAAAACAACAGAAAGTCTACCTGCCCTCATCCTCTCTGGCCTCCCTGATACCAATTAAATACTACAGCGAGCCTTTTGCAGAAGTGGAAAGAGAAGTATTGGTTCATGTAACTTATCTCATATGTAGGAATTTCTATGAGTTTAACCTGCTCATACCTCATCTTCAATACTACCTGCTCTGAATAACAGCAATTTTGAGAATAGGCAGCTTTTCATTTGCCATTCTTCAGAGCAACGGTGGGTTGCTAACGGTACAGTACGGTTCTAAGAACCTGTAGCAGCAGTGGGAGGCTCCACCCACCCACCCCAGATGCTTCTGCACGCACGTGAGCGTGCGCACGAACTGGTCACAATGGAATTTAGAAACCATCCTTGCTTCAGAGAAAGGATGTGCCTAGAAAGCTTTTTCCCATTCTCATTTCCCATTACCTGATCCTTTGAATTTGTAATGTTTAGTATTTTCTTTGACTGGAAGCTTGCAAGACTGCAGACAATTTGGTCAAAAGGGAAAATAATGTGTTTTACCTAGTTACCGATTGCCCATATTTTGGGGTACCTTAAACTAGGAGTGCTGAAACAGGTTTTGGGGCTACTTAAAATAATACATGATTTTGTGTAATTCCACCTATTAAGACTCTATATTATTTATTTAGGGTTATGTTGAAGAAGAAATAAATGTATATATTACTAAAACTCTCAGTGTTTGTCTGTTTGTAATCTTCAGTTAGTTGAAATGGTGCTACAAGCACAATTTTTAAACCAAGGTACTTCAAATCCATTAATTTAAAGAATGGATATAAAATCTGAGAGCCATGGAATTTAAATTTCAAAGATCTTCAGACCAGTTGTATTTTCAGACTTGTGGCCACTACAGCACTGCCAGGGTCAACTGTGGTCATATGATCATGATGTTCAGTGCTCCCTGCAACCTTCTTACAAGCAAAATCAATGGGGAATCCAACAGGAAATTGGAAGTCGGTCCCACTCCTGCTGCTTTTTTGCCCACCTATGGTGATTCTGTTTATTTCTAGATAAATAAATGTTGGCAAATATTGACTCAACAAGTCACAGGTTGGCTAGTATCAAATTACAACAATTATAAAACAAATGAAACATCCTACTTTTCAATTTGAATAATGGTATTGCTTAGTTTAGCATAATTCAGGGATTCTAAAAGCTGGGGGTGTCACAACATTATGAGCTGTGAGAAATTTGAGGAAGTTTGCAAATATTTTTGGCCTTAAATGCACAAAGAACTCATTGCTGTTCTGCCTGGACAAGCCAGCTGTTATGTTAGAAGAAAGTAAGGGGCATGGTATGATAGGGCACCAGTTTTCTCTGCTCCTGTGCATTTGTACAGGCAAAAGGCGCACCCATAAATTGCAAAATCATCATTACCATCATCATTTAACATTCAACACTTTAAACAGAAATGGATTGTCATGCACAGACTCAACAATTAGAGCTTGTACACAGCCACTAAGTCTTTAGCTGTCTTGTTACGCATGAAAAACATAACCTTTATCATCTATAATTAGGTCTTCCTGAAATTCATGGAACTGAAAATGTATAATCTTAGATGAATACTGAGCACAGTAGCTTTACAATTATGCCTTCACCTATTTCATGAGGATTTACTATATTGATTTTTCAGTGCAGTATTATATACATTTTTATAGCCTGCCTATGAATGTCAGATAGGTTTAACTTTCCTTCCAGAGGAAAGTATGATTTTATAAAAATATACTATTTGCCTCAATGAGACCCAACAAAATAAAATATTAACACATCAAGAATTCTGGACAACTCAACAACCACTGTTTATATGCAAAAGATTACCAAATATACAGTCAGATATATCAATGTATGTGAAATACATTGAGCCCACAGAAAAATAGAAATTCTGACTTCTCCAGTAAGAAATTGAGCCAGGAAGCTTACAGTATGTCTTATTGTTGCTCCTCTCTCTTTTTACAGTCAGCATAATAATAATGACTACTATTACATCCTTTTAACTAACATCACTTCATCTGTTATATGTTGCCAAATATACACTGCAGGGATTTCTGTACTACAAGTTATTTTAGATCAGACACTTTTTTCAGTGTTTTTAATTTCCCCCTTCAAACAACAATGAATGTCAAACTGGGATGCTGAAAAGTACATCTGTGAAAACAAATCTCTGTTTTGCTAGATCAGTAATAACAGACATATCTGGAATTTTTCCAAAAAGCATACAACTCCTGTTAATTATTGTGGAATTGCAGTATTACAGCATGGTTCCAATTTCTTTATGCTAATAGAAAAACATTTTAAAATGATATTTCAGAATGTACATTATGTGTGATTAGATGAAACATGTAAATAGATGTTAACGTAACAAGAAATAAGAGAATAAGACAGAAAAAAATCAGAATACCATTGCAATCAATGTTTCATCTACCATAAAAGTCAGTTGTTGGGTGCAATAATTGATGTTACTTTCTGTTTTTCACTGATCAAAGGACCAAGTGATGGGAGGCAGTGCTTTCCTATATGGACCTGTAATGAAATCCCTTAGGGAACTTTAGTGAAAGCTGAGTTTGCACAAGTGATGGCCAAATATATTTATACCTTTATATATTTTGTCTCTCCAATCTTCCTTGACAATATTTTTCTTCCCTCCTAACCTTCAGCCTTAAGTCATAGCTGGTACTGGGGTTTATCAGGGAGATGCTACATATGATTACTAACTAGCTTCTGATTTATTATTTATTTATTTATTTATTTATTTATTTATTTTGTTGTATTTGTAGGCCGCCCACTCCCGAAGAACTCTGGGCAGCTTCCAACAATAAGAAAACAGTGTAATACAACAGTAAATTTAAAAAAAGAACAAATAGATTAAAATGATAATAAAATAGTGGGTACATTCATTCCCATATAA
>JANHGD010001503.1:162935-181562 GCA_027560375.1 Imantodes cenchoa
TATAAATAAGCTAAAAATAGGATTAAATAATTTGGCTGCAGACAATTTAAAATACCCCTACTAAAACCAATTAAAATGATGTTTAGGCCAGGCCAGCCTGACGGAATAAAAAGGTCTTAAGTTCGCGATGGAAGGTACGTAGATCTGGGATCCTCCGTATCTCTGGGGGGAGCTCGTTCCAACTATAAGTAGCTTATAACTACTGCAGAATAAACAGTTGAGTAAAGAGAGATAAAATGAAACTATTTGAAAGTAGCAATGCACAAGTTCCTAGTATAGCTTTTAATGCACATTTTCAACATACTTTAACTCTTATAGTCTTTAATCTATATTTCAAACTTAGTATAAACTCTTAAAATTTTTGTTATTTGCCTTAAATACTTGCCAGAAGAAATTAACTAATGATACTAACACCTAGTAGATGTTACTAATAAAGAATTAACAGCAGCCGTTTATAGACAAAGTTGTCTTTGGAGAGATGTTACTGTTCTTTCCTCATCATCTTAAGCAAAATGTTTGCAACTTGCCATGTCTAGTGAGCAGCAATTTTCAGGTGAAAATACGAATGTTATTGGTTATGGCAGTAATTGCCTCTATTTTGACTGAGAATAGGAACAAAATGAATGAGCTGGAGTAACTGATGAATGGGAATGCAACAAACGACGGCAACCTCAGTTTGGACAGGCGTGCAATAAGTAGCATGTAACATGACTAGTAAAATCATGGCATTTGTCTTGAGCTAGTGACAGCTATAATAGTCAGTTGTCACTTACAGGGGAGTTTAGAATAGATTTCTGCCCCAGTTAATAACTTCTGTTTTAGGTTAATATTTTGTTTTATGATGGATTAAAGAGAGAAATATTCTTCTTCCATCTTTACCAAATGCATGTTTGTATATTGTAGGGTGCAATGTCAGTGGATTCTATTACTGATCTTGATGATAGTCAGTCTCGATTACTAGAAGCTCTACAGTTATCCTTGCCTGCTGAAGCACAGAGCAAGAAAGAAAAATCCAGGGACAAAAAATTAAGCCTCAATCCTATTTACAGGCAAGTTCCTCGGCTTATAGATAGCTGCTGTCAGCATTTAGAAAAACATGGTAAGTATATTTTATCTGAAATGTACACACAGCTTATACTACAAAGATTTGATTTGGAGTTTGAAAGCAATTTGATTGAATCCCCAAACTAAATCAACTTTCCATATTTGGATGAATATAAATCAGATGTCACCAGAAAAATGGAATTGACTCAAAGTGTTGTTGAATTAGATTAATGAATTGAATATGTGCTTATTCAGAGACCACTAAAAATTATATGGATTCTATTCAATTTTATGCAAGCATAATGATTCAAAGTATAGCTTTTATTCCATGAAGTAAAGGCTGTGAACCCAGTCAAAGAAGAATAGTCTTTGACTTATGACCCTAATGGAGTCTACCTATTATTGTCTTAAGTCGTGGAAGCCATAAAGTGGGTCACCTGCCGTATGTGATTGATCAAATTTTACAACCTTTTTGTGGCAGTCATTAAGTGAATGCTATGGTGGTTAACATGAACACAGCAGTGTAAAGCGAGACCATTGTTCACTATGGGTGGTTTTTGCTGAAAACCAGAAGTAAATGCCAGGTTTGAGCAAAAATGTCGCAAAATGTGTTCATGTGACTGCAAGATGCTGCAAATGGCAGTAAATGCAGACATGTTACCAATGTCTCAGCATGCGGTCACATTACCACAGGAAGGGGGCAGCTGTCAGAACTTTGGAACCAGCTTGTAAGTACTTTATAACTTCAAATGGTGACCAGCTGCAAGTTGAGGACTATTATAGTAACAATTGAGTAAAGCAATTTCTACTTCTACTGCGGAATTGTATAATTTTTGGGAGTGACAGTTTTAAAAAATAGAGAAAATTGTGAAGTGCCACAAATGTTTTGATCAAAATCACAGTCAACTGTTGTATGATGTAGTGATATATTGTATATTGGGAGGTAGGTGAGAAAATATAATTGTTAGCTTTACTTGGTCCAGGAATTTAGCTATAATAAGCCTTCAGACTCTAAAATAATCTCCTACATGCAACTGAGATTAACATTTGAGATGGGATATTAGTAATTTTAATGTGGGTTAGCACACTCTGCTCAAATTTAAAGGAAAATCAGGCATTGGTTTAGTAATTTGCTGAGTTTTGGTCTCTAGTGCTGAAAGGGCTCTGGAAGCTACATGCAGCCTGAAAACCAATATTTCACACCCATACTTATTCTCATCCTTTTTATTCCCCTTGTAGAAAATAAAATTGGAGCTGGTACATCGAATATTTGTGGGCTTTTCTAACTAAGGGCTATGTGTATTTTTGAATATAGAAATACAAATTCAGATGAATTTCGGGCTAAAGATCTTGTTTATAAATTATTATGCAATTTTGTATAGGCACCAATGGTCTTAGGCTTCCCTCTAGTGTCACTTTTGAACAATGCGCTCTATTTTTTTTTTTTTTTTTAAAACTATAATGGTGTTCAAGGAGACTTTACTGAAGTAGATCTCACTGAACACATTTCCTCTTAAATCGTTTGCATATTTTGGATTTAGGCTATCTTCTGATAGGATAGGAATAAGAAACACAAATATTACAATAATTATATACAGCATAGTGATGCAAAATAGTTTACTAATGTTCTAACCTTATTGTATATTTATATGTATTTATATAAATATGTAATAATAATAATTTATTAAATTGACATGCCATTTAACAGGTCTCCAGACTGTAGGCATATTCCGAGTTGGGAGCTCAAAGAAAAGGGTAAGACAGGTAAGTTTCTATCATTCCTCATGAATATCATGAAATTCACTATTTTATATTTATACATTTTGGTCAGTGTCATCTTTCATTATAGTCCTACTCTAAATATGCAATAGTAATATGACCAGGAAAATATCAATATATTTTTAATGTGTTTTTTAGATCTGTGATCTTTCATCTATATATTTCCAGTAACGTTAGTGTCTGTCTTTAAAATAGTTTTCAAGATCTTATCTGGAACCTAAGTGGTATAAGAAATATAAGACATCTGAATATCAATTATGTATTATGTTAAAATTACAATCATTTTTCCCCAAAAACATTTTCTTATTTCCATATCAGTTTTCCATGCAGTATATTTAAAACAAACAGACTGCCCTGATAATTCTTTGAGCTAAGGTGGATTTGCTTCTGTTTCTATGAAACATTTGATTAAATCAGGAGTGTGTTCCAACTTACCTCGCTGCTGGTTCGCTCCCTCCTGCTCCGCATGGGCACACTTTGTGCACGCATGCGCAGTAATGAAAAATCCAGGGAAAAAACCCCAGAGCTGAAAAAAGATGGCGCAATGCACAATGCCAGAACTCGACTTCTGTGCATGCTCAGAAGGAAAATAAAAATAAAAGTAATTTTTTAAAAAAGATGGCGCCCACAGACCGGCACCAACCAGTCTGAACTGGGAGGAACCCACCCTAGATTAAATTCATTTTAATATGTCACCAACAAATATTTCAGAGAAAAACATCTCTTACATTTATTTAAATATTTCATGAAATAGTGGCTGCAATTTCAAAAAGAACATATTCATGTTGTTAGTATTAAATATTAGTACAAAATACCATTGCTATTTCTTCCTAACAAGTTATTACTTTAATCATGTAACCATGTAAACCAGAAATAGGTAACCAGTTTTTAGATATTTTCTGTAACCATTATGGCCAATGACCAGGAATGTGAGTATTATAAACTACACACCATTTTATACATTTTTGATTTAGTTTATCAGGGATAAACTAAAGTCAAAATGACCGTATCAAAATTCTAAGAGCTACAAATAGATTAATAATGTGGTATAAATTAGATTAAAGCATTATTATAAATTATTATTACAGAACTGTTTTGTAATTATTTATTACAAAGTTTTATTATTATTTATTATAAAGCTAGGATTTATTCAGAGGTGAATAAGAAATATAAAACACAATAACAAAACATTGCATCCTTGTTAAGTCTAGATATGCAATGCAGTGGTGGAATTCATCTAATATCTAATATCAATTTGGAAGAATAACCTTTACTGTTATTTTCTTTTAGTAATCCAACACCACTGGAATATTGAGGTTTTGACATTTCCTAAGTTCTTTGTATGCTGAAAATTTTAATTCTGAAATAAGTCCTTTTCTACAGAAAACAATATCATTACATCAATTTGTTCCATGTAGAGAGAAAAATGCATTCAACAGATTTGGGGACAGGGTCTGACACAAGCTAAAGCTATGTCATCACGTTTTTTAAAAAACCTGTAATATAATCATATAAATGTTTGACATGATTTCTGTTTCTAGTTACGTGAAGAGTTTGACCGTGGTGTGGATGTACTACTGGATGAAGAACAAAGCATTCATGATGTAGCAGCTTTATTAAAGGAATTCCTTCGTGATATGCCTGACCCACTCCTGACCAGAGAGCTTTACACTCCTTTTATCAACACACTCTGTGAGCAGTCTGTCTGATTATATCTGCTTGTCTATCTGCCTATCTATATGGTTGATAAACTGCAGCCATTATAAATCAAAATCAATTTGTGCTTATCTTTATTTAAACTCTTGGCATGTTTCTAATTCCAATGATTCATAATTTATGAGTGGTCACTTTCTTTATATTTTGACAAGAGAAGATTTTTAGCTGTCAACTTGAATTGTCTGATATGTCTCAGTGGCTTGGTTTTCAAAATTAGATTGGGGATAAAATACTAGTTTAAAATGATTCATTCTAATAATCATCTTCATATTGCCTTGTAATAATTTAATGTATAGAATGCTGAAGAGGACTAGGCAATTCAAAATAGTCCACATGTTTTGATCTTTGGAGATCACATATATTTTGATTATGATAATATTAGATATAACTCGGCTGAGTCAGCCCATCTCTCAAAATGTTATATATGGTGGAGTTTGAGGTTTTTTTAATACAATCATGTTCATGCAGTTTTCTTGGCAAGAAATGGTTTGCCATTGCCTCATTCTTAGGGCTGAGAGAAAGTGGCTGACATAAAATATCACCCAGCTTGCATTGTGTCTAAAGCAGGACTAGAACGCATGGTTCCCAGTTTCTAGCCTGATGTCTTCACCAGCACACAAAATTGGTTCTTAGGTTTTTCTATACACACCCAAATATAATAACTGAATGTTCTAAAACATTTAATTCTTCAGATGTTGCATAGTTGTACTAATGAAATGCCTAAAAATATTAAAATGTATTGAACACTGAATTAGCTGATAATAGTGTTACACAAAGTAGTGCAATTAATGTGTATTTAATTTTTTTTTCTTTTTTAGTAATGGACCCCCATGAACAATTGAACACTCTACAACTTCTAATTTATCTTCTACCTCCCTGCAACTGTGACACCTTACATCGACTCCTTCAGTTCTTAGCTACTGTAGCCAGCCATGCAGAAGACAGAAAAGATGAAGATAGCCAGGAAGTAAGTTTATTTCATTGATTTTTATTGGGAAATTAGCACTGCAGTTCATCTTGAAGCAAAATGGATGGCAATCAAATGAAATAAATAAATAATAACATTTTGATCAGCACTGTGATAAGGAATACAATTAATTAACCATTTTATGAACCAATCGTCGTACTATTTCTAAACAAGCTATTATAATTTAGGTTTAAATCAGAATATATTTGGTTTTATTAATCGTCACTTGCTTTAATAGACTTAACTATGTTTGTATCATTCTCTCTTTTACTCATGCAAAAGGATTATTCCTGCATTCAGAAACTTTTAGAACTTGCAGGTTTCTTGGGAAAAGTACCACCCCTCAAATTCCACACATAACTTGGTTCCTAGTGGTTCCCCTTGGTGGAATACTCTTTATATATGGCACAAAGTGACTTAGAAAAAGCAGGATCCTAGCCAGGTTAGCTAAACCAAACCCACCTACCCAAAGTGCTAGGAATCCATTGCCAGTTAAATAATACAGCATTTTATTTCTTTTCTTTTTAGATCCCTGGGAACAAAATGACATCACTCAACCTAGCCACCATATTTGGACCTAATCTGTTGCACAAGCAGAAGACAACAGATAAAGAATTTACTGTTCAAAGCACAGCACGTGCTGAGGAGAGTGCTGCCATTATTGCTGTTGTACAGAAGATGATAGAAAACTATGAAATGCTCTTTATGGTAGGTGAAGATTGCCTCTCTCTTTTTGTATTTAACAGAAGTTTTTGTAGAATAATTTTTAGTTTAATCTTTATTTTTTGAAATTGGACACTACGTAATATTGTCTTTTTAACATTTTTTAACACTTAAAAATATTCACTCATGAAGCAATGCCTGTACAGTGAATAAATAAAATAGGACCATAATAAACAGAAATGAAAATTTGGCATGGTGAACTACTGGTAGTAAACAGATGCTGGTAAAAGAAGGTCCTTGTCTGTTTTGCCATGTGGAAACATAGCTCTCAATATTTAAAGAAAAAGGAAAGTACATATGAATTTATTTCTTTATACCTATTTCTTCAAAGAACTTCTATAATAAGGCTAATTATATGTTTATTTCAGTAGATTTATAGAATGATTAGATAAGCAGGTAATCATCAAAATATATGCTTCAAGTTTTTTGTTTACTAAATATGTTCATGTTTTTAATAAAGATTGTATTTCTAATAATATTTCCCCATTATTAAAATTTACTGGTAGATTGCATAAGATAGCACATGTATGAGTACTGTACTTGCTGTATCAGAACATGACTCAATAATTCCCATAATCCTCTCAGGAATATTTTGCATGCTCTGTCTGTCTGTCTGTCTGTCTGTCTGTCTGTCTGTCTGTCTGTCTATCATCTACCTACCTACCTACCATCTATTATCTATCCATCACATTTTTCAACTGTCCATCTCCTTCAAAGGGATTCTGGGTGGTGTACAATAAAATATTAAAATAAATAAACAGTATTTAAAAATTAAAAGTTTATAATTAAAATTTTGGAAAGAGACAAAAATAATTAAAGCCTGTTAAAAAGACAAATAGAGGTCTGCCTCTCTCTCTCTCCCCCCACCTCTCAATAATGGACAAATACAGTATAATTTCAATTTTCTTAAGATTTAAAAACTTGTAGATATTTTCAAAGACAGAAAATGGTTTTGAATTATGTTAATATTTATAAGAATATAGTTTTTATTCATGAGGATATGTACATGTTTCATGTATTTGATTATCATTTGTGTATATATTTATCTTACACATGGGGAAAGGAATTAATTAGCCTGGCCATTTGATTTATAATAGATTCATTCTCTTATCTTTTTCTCACTTTATTTTTAACTTGATGTCTAAAAAGAATTGCATGAAATTTGTTTGCCTATTTCTTGTAGCAATTACCAGATAAATAAGCTTGTAGCTCTTCGAAAGACAAGCTAATTGGCTTGTTGGATTATAAAATACTTATTTTATAAATAAAATATGATAAATGATTAAAGATAGTGGAAAGTATATTTTTAAAAAGGTGAAGTGTTTTGTATGTTATTTAACTGGAATGGATTGTATTAGATTTATGATTATATTAATTCATATTTAAAAATAGAACTGTATAATTTTGCTATTTATTTTTTGATGTTTCATTAATGTATAGGTACCAGCAGACCTTCAAAATGAAGTTCTAATTAGTCTGCTTGAGACTGATCCAGATGTTGTAGACTATTTGCTGAGGAGGAAAGCTTGCCAGTTATCGTGAGTAATTTGTTAATTTTCTTTTATTTGCCTCCATTGGGGAAATGTTTATCATATTTTATCATAGTTGTTCAAAGGCTTCTTATTTCAAAACCCCTGGCATGTTTTTTTAAATAGCAACTATGAATAATGTTAAGCATTATAAAGTTAATTATCTACCTTTTTTATAAAATGCTAGTAATTAAAACCTTTATAATTAATATCTTTGGAACAGTCCTTTAATGATTTTTGTATGAATATCTTAATTTCCAAGCCGATTTTAATAAAATTAACTTTAGTTAAATGTGCTCCATGTGCACTAAAACCTGGGTTCATACATCATGGCAAAGGTGCAAAGGTGTCTGCAGTTAGAATGTTCTGGGCTGATGGTACATCTAACATTTACATTGTACAAAAATTTAAATAAACTATTAAACAGAAGGTTAGTGTGTTGCTAAGAATTGAACTACAGCATTTATTTCTAAAAATGCTTCTGAGTCCCATAAAGAGCAAATAAGCATTTTACGTAGTCACTAGCCAGACTGCAGCACAGTGCTTTGTTGGGATGTGTGCCTATCTGTCTAGAAAAAGGACCAACTCAAACTGAGACAATAGATTAGATCCTGGAAAGCTGTGTGAAGTGACACCTTAACAGTGTGACTTTCAGTCAATGTTTTGTATTTGGCCCTGCCCATGATAATATGCTATTTGTGAAAGTGCTTCCAAATGCTTTTAAAATGCAAAATGAACCCAACAGTTGGGAATCTCTGTTCATGAATTTAAGCTCCATTCTTCTACCTTTTATACTGTAACTATGATATAGCTATGAGGCCATAGAAATCCAGTGGATGAGATCGTTCCTCTTGCTCAAAAATATCTCTTAAAAGTTGATTCCTATTCAAACCTAAAATATCTGCTCATATTGCTTAGTTTAAGAATGTTTAATAATACAACTGCTCAAATCTGTATAGCGCCTCACCAAACAAGTGAAGTCAAGTAGACTTTGGTGTCTTATTCTAGTAAATGATAATTGACAGATATAGCCATCTGATACTGGGAATATTGTCCTTATTTTCTATGTTCAACTTTGCCTTGGTACAAAAAAATATGTGCACCATGGCTGCTTTGTATGCATATTATTTTACTCTACCTTGGAAATGAAAGATGACATGTTACTTCTTTAGGCCATCATCTCTTATTTATTCTTAAGTCATCATTTAAATCTGAGAAGAAATATACCTTTTCAACATTTTCCAATAAATAATTGGAAGACATTTGTTATAATTCGCAGTTAATAGGACAGTAATTGTGCTATTTGTTTCAACAAGAGTATTCAATGTTTGAAAATGACAGAATTGTCACTTTAGTTTTGTTCTCCTCTTAGATGCCTAATTAATATTGAAGTGCCCAGGAATCATTTTTATGTGTTTTGATACTAGTATGTTTCCAGCTGTAACTGCGAAGTCATGGGAAAGAATTTGGCTAAAAGATTAGAGGGACAATTTATTCATCATGAAAAGAAAATGACACTCATAGGACACAACTTTTATTCTGTGTCAATCTGGAGAGATGACTACATATTCACTGGGCTATTTTTCCTGATAAGCTGGAACCAAAAAAATGAGATGCACATGTCTTGGGAACATCTTAATATTCTTGATAATGGAATTCAAATCTTGACATGAAAAACTATACATCTGCAATGAGAAGTGAGCACATGTCCACATAGTTGGTCACATAGCAAATTTCAGTTGCTACTTGTAAAATGGGCATAGTGTCTTTCTACGTAGACATTTCTCTTGATCAAAGCACTTTCTTGAAACTACTTTTGCTAATAACTTCACTACTTCAATGTTTTCTCTTTTAACTGGAAGATTATCTGCTCAGTCACAATGAAACAGTACGACGTTATATAACACTGCTTGCTACTAACAGTACGGTGCTGACAGCTTGCTTCTAGAGTCTTCTTATTGTTTCTAATATGGCTGGATTTGTCAGAAATTCATCACTAACTCCATGCTAATCTAAAATTAAACCATCATTTGAAACTGAAACCAATGTTCTTGCTGTGAAGGATCTCTTGTTAAATCCTAAATAGAGCATGGAGTGGCCAGTTTAAATTCTCAATCAGGGAATATTTTTGAGAAAAAACTATAACGTTCAACATTTACTCAAGGTAAGGTATCATTTGAAAACTTTTATAAAGTTTTATTTTATTAAAAGCAGTATTTAAATGGACTGTCCTTTGTTCTATGGTTATTGTTTGTTACAGTTATCTTTTTTCATTATATTTCCTCAATTCATTATATTGTATTCAATAATGTACAAAACATTTCCAGTGTTACATTCAGACTTATATGTTCTCTTATATGTTAGACTTATATGTTAACACTTTCTTTTTTTTATTAGAATCTTGAATATAATTATCTTGGATATAATTTAACTGTAATTTCACCTATATTGTGTTGAATCCCATCCTATAATTGTTTTCTATTAAGGCAGTTATTTTCTGAAATCTTTAGTTTTATTCTATCCACATATTGTTCAATACAATGTTCTTTAGATGGACTACGTTCTATTAACTCCTGTTTATGTTTCATTTTATCAGAAGCCCTGATATGCTTCAGTCTGAAAGATCATTCTCCATAGAAGGTAGACATTCATCCATAGACTCAAACCGAACCTCAAGTGGCGATATATCACCATATGACAACAACTCTCCAGTGCTGTCTGAAAGATCTGTTTTGGCAATGCAAGAAGATATGTCCCTTACTTCTGATAAGTTACATAAAGTACCAGAACACAGCACATTAGGTAGCAATTTTCCACCAAAATCAAGAGAGAATTCCTTTGGTATGATCAGCATATACCATAACTATGAGCATTCATTGGTTCTAATATCATCATGAATAACCTTTTTTTGTAAAATTATTTTTATTGTAAATATTGTTTTTCTTAGTGAATTGATTTCCTTAACAGAATTGAGTCAGACTGCTAATTCAGGTTGGACAGATATAGTTTATGAATGTAAATTGCAGTTCCTAACAGCAACTTTCTGATTTTAATTTAAAGATTGTCTGAAAAAACATTTTTTGAAAATGCTTCATAAGATTTTATAAATAAATATCCAAACAATGTCTGCATCCAGGTGAAAAGATTGTTGCAATTGAAAAGAGTCTTTATACAGAATTCAGTAATTCAGAGGTGTAGAGTTTGTATATCAATTCAGATGTACAAAATCAACTCACCTGCTAATACAAAATTTATTCCATGGATTGTTAAAAGAAATTATAATGGCATAATTATGTTTGTGGTTAAGTCATAGTTTTAGTGTTCTACTATATGAACATCTCAATATTTAACCTGCATAATAGTGCAGAAATTCAAAACATTTTAAAAAATGAAATCAATTCTAATTCTTTGCAAATCTTTTGAATTATAGGTATTGTACTATCTTGAATTTTATCTTTGAATTTTTGAAAATCACATCTTTTATTTTCCAATTGAGGAATGTTTGTGCCAGAAGCAGTCACAGGATGAAAAATTTTGTGAACCTAAAGAAAATTATTTTGCTTAAAGGGGGGTCCCAATATTTCATGCTCCTTTTCATCTGAGAGTTTCAATGAGTCATTCACATGGGGACCTAGTGCCCATATTGTAAATAAATCCACTGAGGTAGCAAAAGCTCTTGATATTAAACTAAAACATTGTTAGATCCTAGCTGTTGTTTCTGTTCTTTGGTTATGACCCATTAAGATTTTAGCTTGATATCAAGAGCTTTGGCTACCTCTGGCTGCCTTGTCTTTTTGTGGCAAAAGTAAATTGCAATTTTATTATATGCTGATGATAACAGTGTTCCTGTCACAAATGTCAGTGGGACTGAAATGAGGGCTGCATGTCCTAGCCATTAATTGTTCTCAGGAAGTACTTGAAATTAGCTATACTAAAACTAAGATCTTATTTTTGGCAAAATAACCCAGGGTCCCTAACCTGACCATAGAACTAATCAAAATCTTTAATTTGGGTATGGTTTTTAATAACTCTACCAAATACAGGTCACACTAAAATTATATAATTCAAAATGCACAAAAAATTAGTAGTAGCAATGCAATCCTTTTGCTTCACTAGATATATAGCTTCTTTACCCCTCTGGAAAGATTCATTTTAATTGTTAGATACTATATTTCAGGTCTGACTAAAGTAGAAATGAGTGCACGGATTTGTTTTAATTCCAATGGAAGAGAATACATGTAGGTCAGGGTTGAAGTGTGGAGTCTCTGGTGCTGTCTGACCCTGGTTGCCTGCCTATAGACTGGAAGAGCAGGCTATGAAGGCTGCCTTCCTTCCCTCCCAGTGTAAGAACAGCCGAGTGGTTCTTAAACCTACAACTTTGAAACAAGTATGGAGGAGGAGATCCACATTTTCTCTGCAACCAGCAGCAAATAGAGAAAAGCAGCTGAATAAAAGAAGGCATTTTTCCTTCAAAGGTGAAGGAAAACCATCCTTCCTTCAAAGGATGTTTCAGAAGAACAAGACATAATAGAGGCACAACAAAGGAAATCACAATGTGAAAAGGTGCAAGTACTCTACATGCTGGCTATTAACAGAAAGAAACAAGAAATTTCAAAAAGGTGAATTAAGGTCCAAGGCAGAACAAGATTTATAGGAAGAAAGCATTACTATAAATAATAGTATAAAATGTAGCATTGTAATAATAATTGAATAGAATAAATAGTAACCAGTATAGTAATACAGAAACCATAGCAATAGAATAAAATGGAATATATTGTAGTGGTAATAGAAAGCATCCACATATAGATTTGCAAGTTTCACATTGCACTTTTATATCTTCTTTTTTTTAAAAAAAAAATCTCTTCAAGGATCTAAAAGCTATAAAAAGAATAACACTATAACACATCAAAAACCACTTAGAAACAATCAACAGACTACTTAACTCATTGTATCATCATAGCACACAAACCAACTAAAGCCCTCCATCTTAAGTAAATCAAAAGACCTAATAACTCAAGAAGAAAAAAAGCAAAGCACCATACAGTACACTGTAAGGATTATAACAGCTATTTGTAGGACAAACAGGCAGAACACTAGCAGAACATATCCATAAACACTAACTAGAAATCAGAAGACATGAGGAAACCTGCTTAATCTCACAACATGCGGCAGACTGAACCATAGTTTCAATTGGGAAACTTATGAGCATCCTTGACCAATCTAAATTTAAAAATGCTAGAGAATTCCTAGAAGATTGGTATTCAGACAAATCAGCCATATATATATTTATAGATTTAGGTTGTTGCCCTGTTATTTGGTTTGACCCTGTTGCTACTGAGGAAGTGGATAGGATCCTAGAGAGTATACGCGCAAGCACCTGTGTTTTAGATTCATGTCCCTTCTGGACATGACAAGTGGGAGGTGACAAGTGGGTGGACTCTGGCAGTGAGTAATGCTTTCCTAGAGGAGGGGGTAGTGCCCCAGCACTTCAAGGAGGCTGTGGTCTGCCCTCTTCTGAAGCAGCCATCGCTGGATTCCACCCTGTTGGATAATTTTCCACCAGTTTCCAATCTTCCCTTTTGGGGGAAGATGGCTGAGAAGGTGATTGCGTGGCAGCTCCAGAGGTTTCTAGAGGAAACAGATTATCTAGACCTCTACGAGTCTGGATATAGGCCTGAATATGGGACCATTGATCGTGCTTTTTGGTTATCTCTAGTGGGGATGGAATGGGGTAGTTCGTTCATCTTTGCTCTACTTGACCTCTAGGCTTTCAATATAATCAACCATTATATCCTTCTGGAGCAGCTTTGGGGACTTCTGTGCTATCCTGGTTCACTTCCTTCCCCTGTGGCTGCTTTCAGTCGGTGTTAATAGGAGGTGAGAGATCCAGCCCTTGCCCACTGCTTTGAGCGGTCCCCCTAGGTGAGATCATCTGCCACCATGGACTGAAATATCATCAATTTACTAATGATAATCAGCTGTATATCTCAGCTGGTGGTGAGTTAAGCAATGCCCCTAAATAGCATCCGGAAGCTCCAGTTGGTGCAAAATGCAGCAGCCCGCATAGTTTTGTGCAGACCTAGGTATGCACATGTATTGCTTCTCCTGCAGGACCTGCATTGGTTGCCGATTTGCTTCCGGGTGCAATTCAAAGTGCTGGTTGTCTTGGGACCAGGTTATCTGAGGGACAATCTCTTGCCAGTCACATCTACCCGACCCATTAGAGCAGGGACGCAAGGAATATTGCGGGGCCCGTTCCCTAAAGAGATACATCTGTCGGGACCCAGAAGATGGGCCTTCTCCGTGGTGGCTCCCTCTGTCTGGAACATCATACCCCTCCCCCGAGATTAGACTGGCCCCTTCTCTAACACTCTTTTGGAAGGCCCTGAAGATGTGGTTCTGTCAGTGGGCCTGGGGAAGTCAGAGCAGGATGGAGCCCATTAAATGACTAGTGTGAATGTGTGTTGTCGCCGGGGTGTGGGGGTTATTTTTTATTATTTTTATTTGTCTTATATGGTGTTTTTGTATCCTTGTAAACCATCTTAAGTTGCCGTGTGCGAGTAGGTGGCTCTATAATTTTTCTAAATAAATACATAAACAAACAAACAATGAAAAGAACTACAAAGGAGACAAAATTACCAGATCACAGTAGCCTACATTCAAAGAAGCAGGGAATTGCACCAGACAAACCAATAGAAAACAATACCATAAACAAGGAATTACCATGGAGAAAGCCATACACTGATTAATACTGATGATGTTATCTAGTTGGGTAATGAAACAACTGCAAGCAAACAACCAAACTCAGCACCAGGGACTCCACATTTATATTGATGCCTGGCTAAATTTGTTGGGGGGTTTCCCCAGAGGGTCTAGGCAACTGACTCTTAGCAGATAGTTATAAATTAATGAAGAAAAGGACAGCCCTGAAAAGAAGTACAAAATTGTGGACTCATAAGAGCAGCTATCCTAATAAAGGGATAGGGTTGAACATTCCCTGCATTCAAATGCTAAAGATTTGAAAACTCATTTGGAACTGTCTGACTTAGTCAAAGTAGTCAGTCCCCATTTTTTTAGGTTACCAATTTCTTTATTCTAATCAATTGTGTCCAGGGCTATGTACTCCAAAGAGTACCAAATTCAGAACAGCTGTCCTCAAGGGAAAATATTTAAAATTCCTTAGGACTTAACATTGTGTCCTTGTGAAAAAGGAGATTTAAGTGCATATTTCATGTCCTTTTACATTGCACGTTCTATAAGGAAACTAGGGCTCCCTTTTATCCCTCAGACAGGTCTGATTTATGTTTTTATTTCGCTATATTTGAAATAATTATTTTAAATATTTTGCTAACTGACAGAATTCTGGTAGGTTACTATAACAAAGAATACTACCAATACTAGGAAATATGTGTAAATTAGGATTGAACTGTTGGGCTCTTCGTTGTTCTCTCAGTTTGATAGTTTCTATGGGGTGTCGTTTCTTTCTTGATAATTTTTTAAAAATACACTTATTAAGGAAGATATCCTCCCACACCAAGACTAGAAGTACAAGAAGCTTCAGTCCCCTATATACTGATGATGTTACCTAGCATAGTACATCTTCAGGAAAACAGCTAATTTCAGAAAACACTGAGAGCCCAAAGATTATCAATACTGCTACTTCTTTCTGATTTATATATCTGTTGAATATTAGGATCACCTACATTCATATTCCTTCTAATCTTATAGATGTGTCAGACGACTATTTCAACATCTGGGGCACCTGGCATTCAACTCTGAAAAGTGGTTCCAAAGGGCTGGGAATGACAGGTATACGTATTGTTTCTAATTATATGCATCAAATAATTATTTGATTTGACTATTCATATATTAGCACCATTTAATTATAGTATTGTACTAGAAGAGAACTACTGATTCTCTTTCTCCAAAAGTCATCCATTTTATAAAGCATTTGGTTCAGTAAACTATAGTTTACAAAAGTTTATACCACACTAAATATTTTTTCTTTGAATGTCATATGACTTTCCACAACAAACATTTTTTTTGTACACTCGCAAATATTACAATATTCAATTCAAGGCATAACTATCTGTAGAATATTTTGCAACATAGAGCAGGACTATATAGAAATGTTGTGTCTGTATATGTGAGTAATCAATAGTAATTCTAAATATCATTCCCAAGCCTGATGTAAGATGCCAATGCCCATGTAATTGTAGATTACCTCAAAAATAATGTATGATTTGCTTTATTATTGATCATTCTTTGTGGTTGTTTAGGGTCATATGGAGACATCTATGAGAGCAGCTCCTTGCGGCCAGGGCAGTGTTTCCTTTCTCAAGGGAGCCTATCATTATCTTCTCCTCAGTGGCAGGAAAGCAATACAGAGCTAGACAATGAAAAACAAGTCATCCGGAGGAGTCAGACAACAGCTGGTTGCCGTTCGCATCCCCCTCTATCTAAAGTGTACAGCACCCCACAGATTGAAGTAGGTAGGATGAATTCCAGCCAGTCCAATTCAAAACATCATTCACCTGTAAGATATACAGAGAACTTGATGGAGCATGACTCAGATGCAACTTGTACACATGCTACATTTCAGCCATCGTCTCTAAGGCAAGCTGAAGTAATCCGAAAAGACAGACCACCACCTCCTTACCCTGAAACAGCAAAACAAAGCAGCTTATCATCCCTCCAGCCAGCAGTGTCTTCTACAGGATATCCATCGTGGAAGCCTCAGAAGACAGACTTGTCTGGAGCCCAGGGAATGAGGATCATGACTCAGGTGCCTGAACACCCTATCCAGCATGAGGAACAACAGAACCAAAATGAAAGAAAGTACTCCTTTCCAGACAGTGAGCAGAACAGTAAAAATTTGTCAGAGACAGACTGGCATGGGTGGCAAAGTGATCGATGGCAAATTTGGGAGATTTTATCACCTGATAATCCAGACGCGCTCCCTGAAACTTTAGTATGAGTGAATAAATCAGCAGATCTTTTCCAAGCAGGGAAAACTGTGGACTGGATTTATACTGAATTATTTTTTAAAGATATGTTTACTTTATGGAGTATTTTAAAATTAAATTTATTAAAATAATTTTAATAGCAGTGTAAAATTTCGTGACAAGTTTTTGGGGTTTTGTAGAAGGAAATGTGAGATGGCAATTTCAGTCCAAACTACTCTGTGAAATATAACCTGTGTACACAATAAAAATGACCCTCTTGGTGTTGCTAAGATACATTTATGTATCTGCAGCTCAAATGGCTGTATATTATGCAGATGTTTTATGTACAATAGCATTGTGTTTATATGCAAAAAATAATCTTGAATGCTTTTTTGAAATTATATTTTAATCATGCACTAATATTAATATACAATATATTGATATTGTTGGAAATGCACAAACTGGTTTCTGTGCTTTTAAGTAATCGTTTGTGAAAGACATATATTTTCATTGACAAATAAGGTGGAATGAGAACATTAAAAGCCATATATTTTATAATAAAGAAGTTAAAGAATATCTAACGTATTATTTGCTTGCAAGGAAAAATTAATGAACATATATATTTTACTCTTTTAGAAAGCAATTCCAATCACCCCTTCATAAATATGTCCATGTCTACACCATATACAAAAAGATCACAAAGATTCTTCTACCCATTCCACGTTAGGCTTATAAAAATTTGGCATGGGTGAGGAAGTAATGGAGAGGGTGTTTATTAAGTTTTGTTAAGACTACATGACAGACCCTTTTGAATTTTCCATATATCTGTATAAATATGAACTAAAATGTGATCTGCTCTCACAAGTCCTAAAACTAGATAAAACTAGATAAAAAGAACCCAATTAAATAAATGAGCCCAAAACCCTAACCCTTATATATTTATTAAGAAAAATTATCCAAAGCTATATATTTGTGTATTGCAAAACTAAGTGAATCTTTGCGTTTCAGCCCCTGTTGGAGAACAAAAACAGCAACTAAATGTTTCCAATAACTGTTGATCCCACACATTGGCTTGGAAGAATTCTAGCTCGTTCCTCCTTAGAGAATACCTTTAGCTCAAGGATGGTAAGCTTCTTTGCATAAATAGTCCAATCAGCTTCATCCACAACCCTTCCATAGAATTACAGTCAGGAATTTGACTTAGCCATTCAGATCTTTAACGTTCTTTTTAAACCATTCTTTATTTGTACAACTTGTGTATTTGGGGTCATTATCTTGCTGAATGACCCATTTTTCTGAGCTTCAGTTCATGGACAATATCCTGCTATTTTCCTGAAGAATTTGCTGGTACAATTCAGAATTCCATCCATGATGGTACACTATCTTGGTCCATAAGGTACAAAGGAGGCTCAAACCATGATATTGTCACTGCCATGATTTACAGATAAGTTTCTTACATTGCAATAATAATAGTATTTACCAAACATAATGCAAAGGTTTGGTCTCACCTTTCTATAAAATATTCTTTTAATAGACTTCTGGCTTATCTATGTGTCTTTTGCAAATTCTAGATAGCAATAGCACTTAGACCAAGAGTGTCAAACTCAAGGCCTGCGGGCCAGATTCGGCCCTAGGGGTGCTTAGATCTGGCCCATGGGGCCACCCTGGAAACAGCAAAGGACCAGCCTGCGGTGCCTCTGCCAGCAAAAATCGAGCTTAGGAGGCCCACGCACGGCCTGCCTAGGGTCCATTTTCAGCTATGATGGCTTCCTGCAGCCTTCTGCCAGCGAAAATGGAGGTCAGGGAGGCCAAGCTCCGTTTTCGGTGATAGAGGGCTACAGGAGGCCATTACAGTTGAAAATTTCCCACCCGGGCCACACACCCCACCCCACCCCCAAAGTCAAACACAACCCGGATGCCACCC
>JANHGD010001507.1:72706-86386 GCA_027560375.1 Imantodes cenchoa
GTAAGCTGCAGCTGTATCAAATCCAATGCATATGCATATTATGCTTCAGTTTCTCTAGCACAAGTGTGTCAAACTTGCGTTGTCACGGCGGCATCATGTGATGTATGGCAACCTTTTCCCTCTTCGTTAAACTGGGCGTGGCCAGTGTGTGACGCACCTGGCCTGCGGGGGCCATGAGTTTGACAGCCCTGCTCTAGCAGTATGGCCAACCCCATGTTGTTTACTCAAGAGCAAAGTTTCAGAAGCTCCTTTGAGTTTAAACGTACACAGAACTGCAGCATCAGTTTTCAATGGCTGATGGAGGGAATTATGGGCATTCAAAACAAATAAACAGCACTGACTAATACAGAGGTTTTAGGAAGAAAAATGCTTACATAATCAAATGAGCATTCAACATCTGGCAATTTTAAGTCAGCTTAATGAACCCCAAGCCAGAACAATATATATATAGCTGACGGCTGCAATACTGAACAAATAAATTATGTTCTGAGAAAAAAACTCACAGTACTCCATTGTAAATATCCATCCAGCCAAAAAAAGAGCTACAATCACCAAGAATCACAATACTGTATTCAAGAAACAGGTCTCATTTAAATACTTTAATATAAAAATATTTAGAAAGCAAGTTACAATTGAAAAGTGTGTAACAACCTTTCTTCTTTAAGATCGGCTATTGCAATCACTTTATAAACTGTTCATCCAACACTTTTACTACAAATTTTGAGCTTCCCATTGTTGACTGCAGAAAAACTGCTACTTCTTTTTCCTTGAACTACATTGAGGTCTCATGAATTTGTGGAAAAGACTTGCACACACAGTGTTTCCAATAAATGCAAGATGGCTAGCTTTCCAGCAGTTTGTTGACAATTTGGGCCATGCTAACTATCTTTAATTAATAAGTAAAACGTCATCATCACTTTTTCGCCTGTAGAAAGAAGAAAGTGTTCATTATTTTAGATCAGCAAAGGAATAAATAAATGTTGGAAAGAGGTATGAATGGACCAATCAAAATATTAGCATTAATCATTGGTAGAGTCCCATCCTTCTGCAAAATAATAACTGGCCTTTATATGCCCTTCCTTGCCAGATTTATCTCTCTTCTCAGCTACATACTTCCAATGGTTGCCATTCTGTGCCTTAAAAAAGTAATTCGAGAAGATAAAAGCCCAAACTTTGAAATTTTATCTAAATTATTTAGAGAATACAGCAGATAATGAAAAGCCTCTCCTAGATGTTCAATTGAAATAGCAGATATTCCATAGGTTGTTTATCTTCACAGTAGATCATATCTATTCAAAATCCACTAACAAAATCACAGGTTAAGACTTTAGTCACTCAACACATCTGTCCAACTTTGAGCTAAAAATAGTTGGCTAACTCAAGTACTAAAACTTACATAAGTTGCAATAATAAAATATTATTGAATAGGAAACAATTACTAACGAAGCTTTTACAGGAATGGATTGGGAGAGCCATCTGCCCTAGTTGTTTTAATCTATATTCCTACAATCAGCGATTGGGCTCGTCCCGTGTCTAATTATATTACCTGAAATCTTGTTTATTTCATCATCGTTATCTAATTGTTTTCCTACATGCTCAAACCCTGCCCTCAGAATGTTTATAAAAGACACACCTGTTTTCCTTCTGTAAAGTTGTTACAATAAAACTCTTTTTCCCCTCCAGTAAAGAACTTGCAAACTTATATTATACTTTGTTTTCCACTTCAATCACTTTAGACCAAAGAATGTCTGTTAATTACAGATATCTTTGAAGTCTATACTATCCTATTTTTGCCCTGCCTTGCTTTTTCTACAACTCTCCACACCAATGGCTTCATTCTCATCCATTTCAGCCTATTATCTCTTATGACTCCTTTTCTTAAAGCCAACTGTTTCTTAGCTAGCTTTCTATAGTCCTGCTTTTCTCTTCAACAACAGAAAGACTTGCTGACTTCAGCATTATGATTTCTTCAGTGGCCCATCTTGTTTCTTCTTTGAATCCTCTCTGGTATCACAAAAACAAGCTTGAACCTCTTTTCTTGTCATAACTGGATTGCATCTTTTTGCATTATTCCCAGTGTAATGGCAGATTCTACATATAATCAGGAACTGCAGTACAGGTTTTATGCAAGTATTGTTCATACTACTTTTGCTTATACCTAAAATTTAATTCAAGGTGATATGTGGCTGCTCTCCTTGTTATATTGACCACGACTGTGAATGAACTTGAGAATGCAGTTTTTGTTTACTGAATAGTTTGGAATAATTGCTGTTTGACATACATCTTAATTTTAAAAATTTGGGAATATAATTGTGATATTTATAGAATTTACAGACTAACAATGCAATTCCCATATCAGAATATAATTAAGATCCTGTGCTCTCATTGCTAAACCACAATGTGTTTTGTTTGTTATTGGCTTCGTGCATTTTGACAATCTATTCATTATTATTTAGTTTTATGGGAACCAGGGTACTAACCATGTTTTTTTTTAAAAATTCTCTATTAACATTATACATAAACTCAGTTATGAGAAAGCTGTTACCTCTTTTTAGCTGGCTTCAGATGCCTGTCAATAAACTTATTAAGTAAAGATAAATAATAAACTTCATCGAAGAAAATAATTTGTTCCAGAATTAGAACAAACTTTTAATGTTTTATTTATTAATTTGGAAAAAATCCAATTAATGATATAAAATTGCTTTATGCCATAATGGAAGCAAACTTAACTGCTCCTAAGAGCAGAATTCTTCCTCAGGAAAAAGAATTATGATCCCTTCATTTCCTAAATTCAAAGTCATTTTTCAGTGATAAATACACAAGGGGAAAGAGGGCTTAAAAGTACTATTTATGTTTCTAGCTGTATTTCATCAGAAAGTCCATAACAAGGAAACTTAAGTATATTAGTGTACAGGAAAAATACATAATGGAATCAGTGGAATAAAATACTGACCTCATACAGCAACAGAGGTTTGTGGATGTCCGCTGTCCTAGGCCATAATTTTCATTGTTGGATTCTTTTAGAAATTCATGAAGATCTGTAACTGGGACCCCAGTTTGTTGGTATTTCTGAAATAGGAGTGTACAGAAAAATCTCTTAAGAAAGAGTTTTACTCACACTAACCTACACTGTCTGGACTTCCCATTTCTTAACCTATTGTGAGAAGAGAGCATTATTTATGGGAAGAGTTATCATTTGAGCAGAGATCTTTGGCCTCAAATATATTGGAAGATAGAAATCTAATGTTATTTATGCTGCTCACGAAGAGAGAAAAGTGCTTTTTGGTACATCTTATCTTCTTACCTAATTCTGTCAGAGTACTTCATCTATTACTTAATGAAACCACAAATATCCTTTCGCTTCCTTGATAAGTATCGTTCGATTTGCTTTCTGAGCTAGATTATTCATCCTGAAAGTGGTACTACAATGATACAGTTAACTTTCTTACTGTTGTAAAAGGAGGACCACTTCTGCTTTTCCCGACGTCTTCTAGTTTACTCTTCTATCCACTTCAGAGAAACTACTATAGATTTGATAATAACTTCAAGATTGAAAAAATAAGAAACTCCAGGAAAAGGTTTCTAGCTTTCTAGTATTTGATTAACAGGCACATATACGCTACTAAAACAGGGATCCTCGATTCCTGGTCCACGGCCACGGTCTGTTGAGACCTGGGCTACCTTAAGTGGTGGGTGAGCACCAGGGGTGGGTTCCAAAATTTTTTACTACCATTCTGTGGCTGTGGCTTATTTTGTGGGCAGGGCTTGATGGTCATGTGATGGTGGGTGTGCATTCATGGTCATGTGACTGTGTAGGAGTGGTTTGGCAGTCATGTGACTGAGTGGGAGTGGCTTTGTGGTCATGTGACTGGGTCGGTGGTTGCTGGGTGGTTATGTGACTAGTGAGTGTGGCCAACTTGATGTCACTCACATCAAGGGTTAGGGTTAACCCCCCCCAAAATCAACAAAAATTGTGAAAAAAAGATGGCGGCATGCACGGACCGGCACAGAAAGCACCGGAGCCGTCACATGTAAATTACGTCACCAGCCCGCCGCCACTGGTGCTCACGTACTGGTCCGCACTGGTAGGAACCCACCACTGGTCTCCTGATAAAGGGGTCCCTAATCAGGGTCTGTGGACCAGCACTGGCCCGTGGCAAGCAAACAAGTGAAGCCCCATCCATGGGATGCAGGCAGCATATGAAACCACACCCCCTCGGGTCCGCAGAAGAACCTCTCTCCACGGAACTGGTCCCTGGTGCCCAAAAGGTTGGGACCTGCAGCCGGTGTCCTAATACACAGAATAATTAAAGTCATTCATTTTCTGTTTTTCTTCCTCCATTGGTCTCAGTAAACAGAGAATTAGCACATGCTGTATACTCACGTATTCTTTAGGCCTTAACTTTTTTTTTCTTGTAATGATTGTTTCTTAGAATGTAAAAAAAAATGCTTTTCCTGCACCACCAAGCAACCACTTCCACCTGACACACCTTGAAGATTAAGAGGAAATCTGATCTGGCCAGGCTCCCAAAGGCCTCAAAGATGCAAAGGAACAACTGTAAACAGAAGAGCTTAGCATGAAAAGGTAATCAGAAAAGAATCTAGTGGGAATCTGACTAGGAGAAAAAGATAACATGGCCTTCTTGGACAGAACCGTGTTTATTTTTTATTTTTTAAGAGAAAAACATTTAGCTCTATATTTTACACATACACACACACACACACACAAATGTAGCCCAAAACAACCACACATTATTTCTTTTGTAGCAATGTTTTATTTTTGTAACGTGTTTAATTTTTACTTTTCCTGACCTGGTAGCACTTGCAATGTATCAGCAAACTCAAGGAAACCTCCCATTTTTATTACCCTCATTTCCTTCCTTGCTTTGCAATACAAATGGTTCAACAAAGCAATTTGAACAAGGACATCTTCCTAGTTGACTCAATGCTCGCATGGCTGTTATACTTCTCTCCTTATTGTGTGAAGCTCAAAGGCAGGTGCAGCTGTTATTATCTCCAACTGACCTCTGTCAGCCAATTATCTAAACACTTAGGATGAATGAAAAAGAGTCTGCTTTTTCAGTCCCAAATCCAATACAATCAGTAGGCGCACAAGGTCTTCTTTGGGACCACCAGTGGAGGTGAAAAGGGTCATTCCTCCTCCATGTTTTCCCCATGCCAGTCAAATTGCCAGCATCCCAGGCCTTTATAGAAAGGATTCTGAACATAGTCAAGGATGATCAATCACCTCCCAATATCGTACACAGATTCAGGACAGGACTGATTAGAGAGATTAACAACATGGATCCCAGCAAATTTATCCAATATATTTACTGTCTTTATTTAAAAACAAAAAACACAATAGTTCAATTCATGATGGCTATTGCAAGATGAGTTATAGCACAATACTGAAAAAATTCAGAGCCTTTGTCATTAGATCTGATATGAAAAATTGCAGAAGATTGTTGTTATGGAAAAATTGGTATATAAAAGATGGCAGATGTTGTGATATATTAGACAAGTTATCTTCGATTCATTGGGGAAAATGGTTATCCTTTTTTGTAAAACATAATAAGCTAAGATATTTTTTTGCTTACTCCAATATTTATGAATGTTGTTTGTTGATTTCTTCTTAGACTTTTAAAAATATGGTAATTCTAATGTGATATTTTAATTTTTAAAATTATTGTCTTGCATTTCCTATTATTGTTTTTACTGTATATTTTATCACCAGATTATATATCCCTCACTCTGTATCTGTGGCAAGCGAAAAGAAGATTGAAACTACAGTATGAGCAATCACCTCCCAGGTGTTAAATTACATTCCTGAATGGTGAAATGAAAATGGCAGATAGCCTTTTCATTCATTCATTCAAAAAAAAAAAAATCAAAATATTTGTTTTTCTCCATAAGCACTAAACATGAGGTGGATGTATTGCCACAAATTATTAAATTTCTTTCATTGTTAATGATTATCTGAAGCATTTTTGTGTTTAATCCTAGGTTATTGTAGTCTTTATTTTAGAGGTGTCTTAGCTATCTTATGTTTTGAATGTTTACACACGCCGTAATAGGGAAAAGTGTAAAGTTATATAGACAAGGCCAAACATCAACTACAGTATGCCTCTATTATATTTTAGGAAAGGGTAACTATATTATAGTTACTTTCTTATACTTATTATAGTTAATTTCTGAGCAAGTTGGTGTGGTAGTTCAGAATATATACCCAGATAGATCTCACAAATGTCACATTTCTAATTTGAAAGTAAAGAGTTGGAGTTCCTTTTGTCTCTAATCCTAATAGTGTTGGTTGAAAATAGATGCTTGTTTACATTCTCTGCATTTTTTCACTCTACAGATATCAAGAAAGTCCGCAAGGTTTGTTTGGAACCCTTCTGTCATTTCGCATGTTCTAAAAGATCAGCTTAATATGATCAGTGTAAGCATCCATGAAAGAAAACACCATTGTTATGCAGAACAATGCCTTTTATACGTGCTTCCAATTACATAATGTAGTAAAATTGCTGAAAAGAACCATTTTTTCAGAGTGTGGCTTACAATTCTAAAACAATGAAATATCTTAAACCAATAAGAACAGTGCTAAAATAAATATACATGGATTCTCATATGCCGTAAAAGAGCTACAGGAGGGAGGAACTCATGTTTATGTTATTTTAAAAAATTGTACTTGGATCTTTCTTCAGCATTTCTACTTTTTCCCCCCAAATTAATTATGCAACTGCATAAGGAAGACTGTTAATTTCCCTTAATTATGGCTTTCCTAAATTACACAAATTTCCTCACCATCAGCTATGGATTTAAAGAATGGATTATTGCCTCCTGGTGACTGCCTGGACTAGTCTCTGTATTTTTCTTGGCAAGATTTTAGAAATGTTTTTTTCTCTTTCTTAGTGCTGCAAGAGATTGACTGATCCATGGTCACCAAACTGGCTTTCATATCAAAAGTGGGACTAGAACTTACACATAAAGCTTACACATTATCAAAACAATTGAAGAAGGCTTCTGGCTTTCCTTTACCAAGCAAGGTGAAGTGGCTGTCAATTCAGAAACCTTCTGCGTTTAGGATAAAATTAGCTTTGTACTGGAGAGAGCAGACTAACAACCTCAGCATTTCGGGATTCACGGTTTCTGTTGGAAGCTGTGGCAAGAAATATTTTGCCCAGTTTCAGCTGATAAGACAGTTGTTGCCTTTCCTGGAATAGGATGAACAGAGGGCAGTCACTCATCCTCCTACAATCTCTTGATAGGAATACTGTAATTTGCTCTACATGGCCCTGCCCTTGAAGGCCACCCAGAAACAAAGTCTGTCCTATTCTCCTAGGCTGATTTCTGACAGATGAATGATTTCTGAGCAAGAAGATCAAAGGGAAGTAAATGAAAGGGTCATAGATTTAGTTTCCTCTCCTTCCTTCCTTCCTTCCTTCCTTCCTTCCTTCCTTCCTTCCTTCCTTCCTTCTTAACTTTAAAAGTATTCTAGGAAGCAAAGACAAAAATGAATGGAAGAGTTGTGACAACATTAATTTCACATCGAATGCCTTACATGTGCACAGTCTAGTGAAAGTACTAGTATGAAAAGATAAATGCTAACCTTTTTCAAATTGTTGGAATGTCTTAGTACATTTATACAATGCATTAATGTATCAGATCTTCTGGCTATTTAGAACTTGACAGAATGACTGCTGCTGTGAATGAGTCCCAGCTGTGGTTGTTTTCTAAGGTTGTAGCTCTTCCTGAAGTAGATTTCGCTTTTGCTTCATGTTTAGGATTAATGGTTGGCATAATTTTTGAATTCTTGTAGCAGGAGAAAGAAAATGACTGACAGTTCTGAAGGTATATCAAGAATTGGAGAAGCACTTTTTGTCCTGAATGTGTAGTGTTAGATTCTATTATCATATCATTTATTCCTGGTACCAGGGGAAAAAAGGGGGTTCTTAATGGCTCTGGATTACAAACAATGGATTTTCCACCACTGCCACCCACATGGTAGCTTTCTGGAAAAGGATTTTTTTTTTAATTACATTTCACATTGACATTTCCGGCCCAGATACGTTTCTTTCAGTTATGTTTATTTCAATCGTGTTTCTGATAAGACCCAATTTTAATTTAACATCTAATAATTTTGACAGTGAAAAAGGTTGACTCAGCCTTCCATCCTTCTGAGGTGGGTAAAATAAGAACTCAGATTGTTGGGGGCAATATTCTGATTCTGTAAACCGCTTAGAGAGGGCTGTAAAGCACTATGAAGCGGTACATAAGTCTAAGTGCTATTGCTATAAAAATACATTTTGCCAAGTAATCCAAGGAGTTAAAACAGGGATGTCAAACTTGCATCCTCATGGCGGCATCACGTGACATATTGTGGCTTTTTCCCCCTTCACTAAACTGGGGATGGGTATGGCCAGTTTGTGATGGATCTGGCCTGTGGGCCGCAAGTTTGACATCCCTGAGTTAAAAGATTGAGAGAGATAAAGCCCTCTTCAGATATTCTTAATGCTTTGCGGCACACAACCAAAGTGGAAACGTAAGTCCAAGTATTCCAATTCTGTTCTCACTTTGTTCTTGTTACCTTCCTCATAAAGTATATCAGCTCCTAAAGCAAAATGCCGCTTCTGTTGATTTGATGAAGAACTTTGGAACAATTGGGTTTGTAGAGAAAATGCCCATGTTCAGAATGTGCTTTGAGCATAAGGAGGATGCTGATAATGTGGATGGGGCATGTATTGCTAATGCTTTTGCTTTTTACATGCTGTTATAGTAAATTCAGAACATATCAAAAGAACTAAGCACAATTGGAATATGCACCTGCCTTCCTGTTTTTAAAGTTAAAATTAACTTGGTTATTTTAGTCACTTTCTTGGACCTATAGACATAATCCAAATTTTCCTCTGTTTTCCAGAGTATTTTCCCCTACAAAATTGATAGTTATTCCTTACATTTCCTTATCCAGGTCAGCAACGGAAAAAAAATGAAGAGTATTGTATCTAGGATTGAATCCTATTTCACCAAACTTTACCAAACGGATGGACTGTCCATGGGCACTCTGTGAGGGTGATTTACAACTCTCTGGCTTTATCAAGTAGTCATGCAATTCATCCCAACATTTAATAGTTTGCTAATCAGCACATCTTGGAATACTTTAACTCAGGGGTCCCCAACCCCTCGTCCATGGTATGCCAGAAACGGGGCACTGAAACAAGCGAAGCCCTATCCACAGGATGCAGGCAGCACACAAAACCACACCCCCTCCAGTCTTCAGAAAAAAACTCTCTCCACGGAAGTGGTCTCTGGTGCCCAAAAGGTTGGGGGCCATTGCTTTAACTCTTCTCTAGAACTATCTATTCCAGTGATGGCTAACTTTTTTGTTGTAGTGTGCTGAAAGCGCATGCATGCACCCATAATGCAATGTGCGTGTGACCCCCCTTGTGCCCCTTGCCCCCTGTGTGTATGTGCATGCGCATGGGTCCCCCTGCATGTACCCCACACCCCTGTGCATGTGCACGTGATCCCTCGTGACCCCCATGTATGCGCATGTAATTCCCATATGCGCCCTGCCCCCACGCATGTGAGCACAACCCCATGCATGCATGTGCAACCCCTGCACATGACGCACCCCCGCACATGCACACATGCCTCCAGCATGCAGTCCGCCCCCCGCCCCCCCACGCAGAGACCAGAAAACCTGCTGGCTGGTGAGAGGTGGGCGCTCATATGCGTTGGAGCTGAGGTGGTGCAATGGCTCGCGTGCCTGCAGAAAGGGCTCTGCGTGCCACCTGTGATACACATGCCATAGGATCGCCATCACAGATCTATGCTATAGTTAAAATGTTTTGCATTATTAAAAATTGCTGGTCATTTCTTCTGGAAATACAGTTCAATACTGCAATCAGTATCATTCTACCTATATTAATCATTATAGCTTTGAAGGATGTTCTGGCTTGTTCCTTCCTATTGTTTCTGCTATTTCCTCTCTGACATGCACACGACCAGATAATGCAAAAAAAAAAAAAGGAAAAAAAGGACTGATCAGCAGAATATATGCACTCACACAAATACACACACATATATATTGGGTGTGTTCTTTTATAAGCAGAATTCAAACTGAATGTGTCAAGCCAGAGGCGTTTAATTATTTTAAGTGTTTTTAATCCATCACACCCAGGAAATATATATCCAAAAATAACAGCTTCCTTTTGGTTATGATTATACAACTGCTTTCTACAATTAAGGAAAAAGCATGATAGCCAAAGTTTTGATCAGAGGAATGAGAGTGATATCCATAAGATAATAAAACATTTTCTAATATATTCACTTAAATGATCGTTTGGCTAGCATACGAAAGTATTTTATTACTTAAATGTGGATTTTTAAAATATCTCTAGCTTTTCCTAATTGCGTGCACATTTTGCTTATGAGCTGAGCAATGACTGAGCCCAGTATTATCAAAAGGTGGGGTCATCAGCAGTAGTGTGAAGAAAAGATAATAAGGGTGGGGGGCTGGGCTCCACATCCAAAGTTATTTAAATAATGTAATCCAAAGTATTAAGAACTCAGTTGCTTGGAAAGCAAAAAACTGTATTGGAGGAATTCATTTATTTTGTCTAAGCTTCTTCTGATTCTACTTTAAGCTTTTGTTTATGGCGTCACTCTGACTAATTTATAACATCTGAGTTCAGAGATCACTTCTAATTATCATTCTGCCATGTATCTTTGCCATAAAAAAACCTTAAGAATAGTAAAAGAGAATAGCCACAATATTAGTTTTGTTCAGTTGTGTTGGTCAAAAGCAGTGAAGCCTGTAATGAGATAGACTGAAAAAGAATGATCTCTCATCCTTCAAGCTCAGGTTTCCAAGATCCAAGTCAAGATAAGATAAATGAAGAGTATCATAACCAAGCGAGGCTATCACATTGGTGTTATAAGTGGTTGCGCGTACTCACATTAAAAATTCAAGAGATAAGGCCCTATTTCATTTCTACTTTTGTTTAGATTGACTCCTAAATACCCTAATTCCTTAGAGAAACAACACAAGTTACTGCTAAGGCTGCTAATTATGGTTGTTGACTGGTCTGATCCATTTCCTGGATACCAAAATCATCACATTTCCTTAGTATCCAAGTCCTCACTATGAAGAATTCTGGTACTTTCTGTATGAAACCAAAAGAGCTGAAAAGAGCCGAGGTGGCACAGCAGTTAGAGTGCCGTACTGTCGGCCACTTTAGCTGACTGTGTTCAGCAGTTCAGCTGTTCAAATCTCATCGGCTCAGGGTTGACTCAGCCTTCCGTCCTTCCAAGGTAGGTAAAATGAGGACCCAGATTGTTGGGGGCAATATAAATATATACATTGCTTAATGGTGTAAACCGCTTAGAGAGTGCTTGCACTTTAAGGTGGTATATAAGTCTCACTAATAATATGTATTATGAGGATTTTATTTATTTATTACGAGGATTTTATGTATTATGAGGGAACCTGGCCACTTAGCTGCAAATACACTATTGTTAACATTCCCAGTGTCAGTAAAATTGAAGTATTTTTCTCCTGAGGAAAACAATCATGCTTGAAGTTAAATTGAACTAATTTCAGTTTCACTAAAATCAAAATAAAATCATCTCTGGGCAGGATGGATGGCACATAAATGTAATGAATAAATAAATGGATGAAAAGGTGGTTTGTGAGTGTGGCATCAAGGTACACCCCAGTTACTCATATTACACCATTGCTTTACACACTGAATGAAATGGCACTTAATTTTGCCAGATACTGTAAAATTCAGTTATATACTGAAGTTATCTTTAATATTTAAAGTACAGACACTTTATTTCTTAGGCTCAGCGTCCAACTTAAACCACTCTTAACGTTTACCTTAGGTGACTTTTAGGATCCTGTTTAGGAGAATGGGTTTAATAACAGCAGGTGCTCTAAAAGAGTAATATAGTTAAAATTAAATATTACTTAGCTGCAATATTACGGATTTGTTTCATTTTATTTATGCATTTTAGTAATACAAGTAGTCGTCAACTTACAAAAGGTCATTTAGTAACCATTCAAAGTTACAATGGCACTGAAAACAAGTGACTGACGACCATTTTATGACTGTTGTAGTACAGGGGTGGGTTCCATGTGCCTTCGCCACCGGTTCACATCATGACGTTTTGCAAGCATCCTCTTGTGCAATTCTGCTTCTGCGCATGCTCAGTAGCTAGAATCAGCCCGAAACACAGCTGAAGAGCTGATCAGCTGTGCTTCGGGCAAAGGAATAAAGGTAAGTATAAACCCATAGGTGGGCAGGGGGGGCCTTTTTCAAGCAGCAGCAGAGGGAAAAACCTCCAAACAATAAAAATTCAGAAAAAAATCCCCAAAAAAAGATGGTGGCGCCCATGGACCAGCAACGACTGAACCAGATCTGTGATGCCATTGTGACATCAACAGCAGGTTGCTAATGGTTCAGGCAATCTGGTCCGAACCAGGAGGAACCCACCCCTGGTTGGGAGGTGGGGAGAGACTTGGGTCTAGTTAGAGCCCGGTGATTTGCCCTTTCCTGCTTGAGACAGTGAAATGCTCACAACCTGAGATAAAGAAATCGGTTTACTCAGAACAGAACTGAAATTAATGCATGCATGAAGCCCAAGTTTTGCTCTCCCTTTGCAAACCAGGGTCTTTGATTGATTAATTTATGTTTCAGGAGGCATCATTCTCCTTGAATTAGAAAAGTCTATGAATGCTGCCACCCTGAGTGGATCATGGAGACAGATGTAGGCAAGCACAGAGACTCAGCAAAGTGTACTTGTGAAAGAAGTAATGTGATAGTTGTGGCGAGTACAAATGAGGCGAGGCCATGTAAGAAAAAAAGCACATCCACACCAGTTGAAGAGCCATCCTTAGATTTTAGCTGCATGTTTTTTGCCTGAGAAAAATTGAATGCAGAAGATTCTTTATGGAGGCAATATCTTGGCACAGAGCAAAAATTACAAATATGAAGTAGAGGAAAACTATACTACACAACACCCTCCCAGATGTGCTGTTTAGTTCCGGAAAGGAAGCCAAGAATTTTCTTATTCACTCAAAGGTTTGAGTTGGCATTTGATTAACCCCAAAAGTTGATCTATTGCTTGATTTTATTCTATGGTTTTCAAGGCCACAGTCTTGCACAAAGCAGTGTAGAAAATAAACCAGAATCTCATAGATTTCTTGGTAGTGTTTCTTAAATTCCATAAGGTCATAGAATGACAACCTTTTTTTAAAAAATGAAAACATATATATTTCTATGTTTTTGCCTAACAGTAAAGCATGACTGCTGATGCTAAAACCTGACATTATGCCTGGACATAGTGGCTTGTAAAGGGAATGTTATGGACAGATGAAAGCTCTGGATTTTGTCCTCTGATTATGCTTCCTGCCACTGGCCAAAATGAATATCGTAAACAATAGTAAGCAACCAAAGTTTGTAATAATGTTGAACAGCTAGCCAAAGTCTACTATAAACAAGGGTATATTTGGGGTGACCTTCAAAAATTTTAGTAAGGGGTTCTCTGCCCGGTTGCTGAGTGGGCGTGGCCATGGTGGGTGTGACCTAGTCAGGGGGGTGTTTTTGTCCTCCCTGGCTCCGGAGGCTTTCCTCGAGCCTCCAGGAGGGCAAAAATGGCCTCCTCAGGCTCCAGAGG